>PKML01055060.1:120126-235710 GCA_002933935.1 Eutrema yunnanense | reverse complement strand
AACATAAATCAGCCTTCACGTAAACATAAATCAGCCTTCACGTAAACATAAATCAGCCTTCACGTAAACATAAATCAACCATCAATATAAAATTAACCGTAAATCTCACTTAAAAAAATCTAAATGGCATTATCGTTAATTAAATTACTCACGCAGCCCTTAATGGATATTTCCTTTAAAAGTTGTATCATTTAAGTAATTTCAAAAAGGTATATAACACTCTAGTCATTTCACAACGTTTTTGTGCTATTTGAGTAATTATCTCTTATAATTTAGAGTTTTGCCGACCAAAAAATAAAATAAAATCGAGTTTAATTCCTCATTGACCAAACCGAGCAACTTCACACCTAGGCGCCAGGTAAATCGCTCCACCTCCGCTTGCCGGAACTTACGAAACTCTACTCTGAGCGTTTGCCATTGAAATCAGATACCAACAGCTCGAAGAACCACAGGTTCGTATTCTCGTCCATTGAAATGCAAAATCGACCGCAATGCCCAAAGATTTGTTTTTGAGGTTTGGGTTTTATCTAATTTACTCAAATCGTAATTTTTGTTTTTTGTCTGATGAAGATACGGCGTGTGATAATGTCTTCTGGTATGAACATCATAGAAGAGCAGCAGAAACCGATTGAGAAGCTGCAGATTTATCCAACATCTAACTCTGGTGTTTCCCCTTTTTGGCGAGGTTCTCAAAGTTTGCATCTTTAGCTGATATGATTGTGTATTCCGAGAGAATTTTCGCAAAGTGTTCCTTATTTTCAACTGTTTCATATCTCACAGATAAGTATGAAAGAGATGCTAAAAAGTACTGGGATATATTTTATAAGCATCATGGAGACAGGGTAAGCCTTTTTTTATCAGTTAATTTCTTTCTCAATTCACATGTAACTGAGCTACATAGCTAATACTGATTTGTATGAGAGTAACATAGGTTGGATTCACTTGTGATTTTGGTAGCTTAAGATGGAAATGACCCTTCAAATACTTGTTAACTCTCTCTTTGATGATATGCTCATACATTATCTAAGTAGAGCTATTTAATTTGAGTTAAGCTGAGCTTAATAGTTATTATTGATTCATATAAGTTTAACATAGGCTGGATTCACTTGTGATTTGGTAGCTTAAGATGTAAAGGACCCTTTAAAAACATGTTAAAACCCTTCCTTTTGTTGATATGCTCATACATTATCTGAGTAAAGCTATTGAATTCGAGTTTAGCTGAACTTAATAGTTATTATTGATTCATATAACTCTAACACAGGTTGGATTCACTTGTGATTTTGGTAGCTTAAGATGTAAAGGACCTTCAAATACTTGTTAAAAACCTTCTCTTTGATGATATGCTCATACATTATCTGAGTAGAGCTATTTAATTTGAGTTTAGCTGAGCTTAAGAGTTATTATCGATTCATATAAGTTTAACATATGCTGGATTAACTTGAGATTTTAGTAGCTTAAGATGTAAACGACTTTTTAAAAACATGTTAAAAACCTTCCTTTTGATGATATGCTCATACATTATCTGAGTAAAGCTATTGAATTTGAGTTTAGCTGAACTTAATAGTTATTATTGATTCATATAAGTGTAACACAGGTTGGATTCACTTGTGATTTTGGTAGCTTAAGATGTAAAGGACCTTCAAATACTTGTTAAAAACCTTCTCTTTGATGATATGCTCATACATTATCGGAGTAGAGCTATTTAATTTGAGTTTAGCTGAGCTTAAGAGTTATTATCGATTCATATAAGTTTAACATATGCTGGATTAACTTGAGATTTTAGTAGCTTAAGATGTAAACGACTTTTTAAAAACATGTTAAAAACCTTCCTTTTGATGATATGCTCATACATTATCTGAGTAAAGCTATTGAATTTGAGTTTAGCTGAACTTAATAGTTATTATTGATTCATATAACTCTAACACAGGTTGGATTCACTTGTGATTTTGGTAGCTTAAGATGTAAAGGACCCTTTAAAAACATGTTAAAAAGTAAAAACCATCTCTTTAATGATATTCTCATACATTATCTTAATTAACTATGTTTCCTTTTATTTATATGCGGTTAGGGTGATTGATGGGTTTGAGGAATCAAGTCAGTTAGTGATACTGAATATTAACTAGAGCTATTTAATTTGAGTTTAGTAACTCGGGAGAATCTTGTGTAATGTTTCTGAAAAGGGGAGTGGGAGGGACTCCGTTTTCAACTGCCTCAGCTCTTGATTCCAGTTTTTTATCAGCTATATAATCTAATTTGTTTTCTAGTTCCTATATATGGTTATATCACAAAGTTTCTATTGTTGCTTTGTGAAATGTGAGTGTGAGCTCACTGTACAAAATGATATTACTGTATTTTATATAATATTCTCTTGTTCTTCATCAGTTTTTCAAAGACCGGCACTATTTGGACAAGGAATGGAATAGCTATTTTTCCGTAAGTATTAAAACCAATTCCTCTGGTATCTGCTGCATTACCTATTCTAGTATTCATCCTGAGTTTGTCTTATTCTATTTTTCAGGCTTGTGGAAAAAAAGTCATTCTTGAGGTAATCACAAATGCTCAAGCTGTTCCTCGTCTAAATTCTAACTATTTTGTTGTTCGCTAGATGAGTAATTGGTCTTGATTTGCAGGTTGGCTGTGGTGCTGGAAACACCATCTTTCCGTTGATTGCCACATATCCACACATTTTCGTTTATGCATGTGATTTTTCACCACGCGCCGTTGACTTGGTCAAGGTCGGTCTTCATTCTTCGTTAATATTTGGTTGATTTGTCTTTGCTTGTGAGGTCTATTTATTAAGCTCTATGATGTAAGCTTTTGTTTCTTAGATATAATAACTGGTAAATGTATGTATTACTGCATATTATCTGGCTATATTATATTACTAGTCTTTGTGTCTCTTAAGCACATTTAGCAGGTCTACCCTAAGTTATGCCTGTGAGTAGTTACTTCACAGTTGTTTTGTTATTGGCATCTGTTGAACTTAACCGGAGTGTGCTAACTTGCAATGAAATTCAGGCTCATGATGAATACATAGAGACGCGTGTGTGTGCATTTGCTTGTGACTTGACCGGGGATGGTCTTGACAAGCATATTTCTCCATCTTCAGTTGATATTGTGACCATGGTATTTTCCTAACAAAAGTATATTCTTGTGTTAATTAGCTAGAAGTTAATGATCTGTCAAGTTATCTTAGTTGATAGACTATCTTTTGCTAAAAAAAAATCCCTTTAATTGCTCTCCTGGTTGTTGATTCTCTGTGAGTATATCATGTTTGAGCCTTTTCCTTTCTCATCTTTGAGTATACTTGTTGAACAGATATTTTTTTTATCTGCTGTATCCCCCGAGAAGATGCCCTTGGTATTGCAGAACATTAGGAAAGTACTTAAGGTATCAACCACATCCTTTCTAATGTACTTTTGGGCATCCATCTTCCTCCAAGTCTGAATTTCTTATGTCGAGTTGCTTTTTTATTATTCTGTTTTCAGCCAAATGGGTGTATACTATTCCGAGACTATGCTGTCGGTGATCTTGCTCAGGTTTGATCCACCTTTTATTACTTCTAAAGTTGAGTTATCGCTTCTCTGTTTTTCCATGGTGGTGTAATTGAAATCGTACTAAAAATACCAATTAATACATCTGAGGTCATATGAATACCCATTTTGATGCACTTGAAATGAGTCTCTTGAACTTAGAGTTTTCATTGCAAAGAAAAACCTCTACTACAGTTTCATTATTATAGAAAAATAAAAATTGTAATCTGGCTTGCCTTTTTGGAAGAACAATCAGTTTTTACGAAGGCATGGTTACCGATTATTTGTTTTGGTATATGTTTAACAGGAAAGATTTTCTGGGAAGGATCAGAAGATCAGCGAGAACTTTTATGTCAGAGGTGATGGCACTGTAAGTTCTTTCTTTCTTCCTCTTTTCCAAAGCTATTTCTTTGAAGTACACATTTCTAGTTTTGGCAGAACCCTGATGATTTTATATTTTTATGCAGCGTGCATTTTACTTTTCTAATGAATTTCTAGAAACTTTGTTTTCCGAACAAGGTTTTGAAGTTGAGGAGCTTGGTGTTTGCTGCAAACAAGTTGAGAATCGTTCACGCGAACTGGTCATGAATCGTCGCTGGGTCCAAGCTACATTTCGTCGATCACGCGGCAACAAAAACCCTTGTTATAGGATGGCTCCTACCAAAATAGACCAATCTGAACAACAGAATAACATTCAGCCTAAATCTGAGGAGCAAGAAAGAAAAGAGATTGTCGATAATACTGACATTGACATATCCGATGGTCTGGCTATGGAAATGTTCGGAGCCTCCCCATCGAGTCATGAGGTAAGAAACTCTAGTAATCTCATTGTTTATACATATTTCGTCCAGGACTATTTCCATTTCTGCTTTATGCTTATACGTTCAACTCTGTTCTTCTATCCGATTGTTTTCTTAGATAAGTGTGGTTAAGCTTAGGGATTCTGCTTTCAAAATCAAACTTTTGTCCAAAGAGTATCAACATACTTGCAAATCTACGGGATTGATGCTCTGGGAGTCTGCTCGGCTTATGGCCTCTGTTCTTGACAGGAACCGAAACATTGTTTCTGGAAAGCGGGTGTTGGAATTGGGTTGTGGCTGCACAGGAATTTGCTCGATGGTGGCTGCCAGATCAGCTAACCTTGTGGTAGCTACCGATGCAGACACAAAGGCACTCACGCTATTAACAGAGAACATCACAATGAATCTCGAATCTTCTTTACTTGGAAAACTGAAAACAGGTGTACTTGAATGGGGTAACAAAGAGCATATAGAAGGCATTAAAGGTTTGGCTTGTGGAGGATTTGAAGTTATCATTGGGACGGATGTTACCTATGTACCTGAAGCCATTATACCTTTGTTTCAAACCGCAAAAGAGTTAATCTTGCGGAAAAGGGGAGACTCAGAGGTTCAAGAAAAGCCAGCATTGATTCTATGCCATGTTTTCAGAAGGGTTGATGAACCTTCTCTCTTGTCAGCTGCATCTATGTTTGGATTTAAGCTTGCAGACAGATGGGCTGCGAATTCCAGGGAATCTCCTATTGGGAACATCGTCGAGCACTGGTTTTCTGATAAGGATTTGGTCGCGGAAATCCCTAGTTCGGCTTTGCATATTCTTTACTTTCAGATGGAGTAACATAGGGGATGGAGGAGCAAATGTGAATTAGATGGCAACTTTTTTGTGATTCTCTTTGAAACTCAATCAATGAATGTTCTACATGTTTGATTAATCAGTGGATTGCGATTGGGTATCTTGTTCTTCCGATCTCTTAAGCATATGGTCTATTTTAGCACATATTTTTTGGTTATTCAGGCGATCTAGTAATTTAAACATTAAACAAAATCAACCCAAAAGAGAAATTTCTTGCACCATTTTTTTATTTGTGTGTCGACAACTGCATTGATTCATAAGAGTTACAGTTTGGGGTGTCATTACAACCTATTGATTACCCTATAAAGGGAACACTAAACTCTCAAAAGAGAGACATATTTGTTAGCTTTGAGAGTAAACGAAGAAGATGACGATATGAAATGAATAATATTTCTCTCAAATGTATTCAGTTACAATCGTTTCTCTTTAATAGAGATTAATTAGTTGGTTTACACTAAACCGGGATAACAATATCTCATATTCCCCCTCAAGATGAACCAAATATTGAGATTAAGCTCATCTTGCCAATAAGAGCCTGGAACAGAGTAGGATACAGAGGTTTAGTCAAAACATCAGCAATTTGATGATGAGTTCTCACATGCATAGTCTTGAGTAAACCACTTTCAATCCGTTCCCTCGTTGTATGGCAATCATTCTCAATGTGCTTTGTTCTTTCGTGGAAGACTGAATTGTTGGCTATGTGAATTGCGGCTTCTGAATCACATAATAGAGGTACTGGATTGTGTTGGGGAACCTGCAATTCTGTAAGTAATTTCATCAACCAAGATATCTCACAACTAGCTAAGGCCATAGCTCTATATTCAGATTCAGCAGAAGATCGAGATACCACGTCTTGCTTCTTAGATTTCCATGAAAGTAGGGAATCTCCAAGGAACATGCAGTATCCGGTTGTAGATCGTCTTGTATCAGGACATGAAGCCCAGTCTGCATCACAAAAAGCTTTGAGGTGTAGATCACTTGTAGCTGGATAAAAGAGTCCCAAACCAATGGTGCCTTTGATGTAATGAACCACCTTGTGAGCTGCATTTAGATGTGAACGCGTAGGTGCTGATGAAAATTGACATAGCTTGTTCACAGCATAAGAGATGTCTGGTCTGGTAATTGTTAAATAAATTAATTTACCAACCAAACGACGATATTCCTCTGGATTATCCATCTATGGTTCATCATTATGCAGACTTAGTTTCAAGCTTGGCTCCATTGGAATGCTAGAGGGTTTGCATCCTAATAAACCAGTGTCTTCTAAAAGTTCCAGTGCATATTTCCTCTGGTAAATTGAGATTACTTTGCTAGATCTGGCTATCTCATGACCAAGAAAGTATTTGAGAGCTCCTAAATCTCGGAGTTTGAAAGCTTTTGCCAAATCCAACTTCAATTGAGTCACGACCTCTTCATTACTGCTCGCAATAACTATGTCATCAACATAAACCAACAAGGCAACATAACTTTTTGTGGTATGTCGAATGAATAGAGCATGATCAGAATGTGACATATGAAATCCCAAATTAGCAAGAGTAGAACTGAATTTCAAGAACCATTGCCATGAAGCTTGTTTGAGGCCATAAAGAGATTTTTGTAGTTTTAAAACTGCATTCTCATGTAATGATTCCCCCTTCCTTGATGAATATCCTGGAGGCAAAGTCATGTATATTTCCTCATCCAAATCACCATTGAGAAAGGCATTTGAAATGTGTAGTTGGTGTATGAACCAATTCTTTGCAGATGAAACAGCAATAAGAGTCTTGACTGTTGTCATTTTGGCAACCAGAGAAAATGTATCCACAAAGTCAATTCCTTCTTGTTGTGTGTAACCTTTTGCTACTATACGAGCTTTGAATCTTTCCAAAGAACCATCATCATTAAGTTTTACTTTGTAGATCCACTTACATCCAATTGGTGTTTTGCCTTCGGGTAGAGAGCATACGATCCAAGTATTCGTTGCTTCTAGAGCATTTTCTTCAACCCCCATAGCATCACACCATTCCATAATTTTCTTAGCTTTAGTATAACAGCTCGGTTCAGCATAAGTATCAACAGCACAAACAAAAGCTTGATGATCTAATGATATTCTGGTGAGATTGATGTATGCATTGATAGGGTATCTAGCGTCTGAGATCGTATTACAGTAATAGTCTCGAAGATGTGTCGGAAGCTTACTTTGTCTTTTCGAAGATGTATCATTGAGGGAGATGAGTGGTAAGACTGTATCTTTTGCTCTCGTTGGATCAGGATCTTGGTATTTCTCAGGATCAGGATCTCGATACATCTCAGGTTCCATCATCGAGGATGGTCTAATCTGCTCTGGTAGATCAAATAAACCATCTTTATGAGCAACACTTCTGGTAAACGGAAACAGTTGTTCAAAGAAAAACACATGTCTGGAAATAGTAATCTGATGAGATTCTAAATCCAACAATTTGTAACCTTTGTAGCCTGCTGGATATCCCAAAAATGCACAAGCTCTGGATCTTGGTTCAAATTTGTGTCTCTAATTTGTGGAAGTTGACTTGTAACACAGACAGCCAAAAACCTTCAACAGGGAATAATCAGGCGGTTTGGAATTGAGAAGCTCAAAAGGGGATTTGTTGTTTAACAAAGGAGAAGGCAGCGTGTTGATCAAGAACACAGCTGATAATATGCAGTCAGACCAGTATTCCAAAGGAACATTAGACTGGAACATTAGAGATCTTGCAACATTTAATATATGTTGATGTTTCCTTTCCACAACAGAGTTTAACAACCAAGATTTCACCATACTGTTGCAACAAGACCAAATCCGAAAGAGAGGATGCGATTCGTGAAGTCTAGGTAAAGAACCGTCAACGAATGCTAATTTATTCTTCGCATCTAACGCATGACAGACATATCAATATTCCAGGAAGAGTAATTTGTTCCATCTAAGACCTCAGAGATGATTACATTACCCGGATTATCTCCATTGTTCAGATTGTAGGGAGAGTAGATGTCCGTGTAATCAAGTGGATGAGTCGGAACATTTGGGGAAGGAATCGGGAAGTTTGGTGATGGAATCGGGAAATTTGGGGAAGGAATCGGTGGAATTGGTGTATTTGGGAAAGAATTTTGAGGAGGAGGTGTTGTTTCAGCTTGTGATCTTGTTCTCATCGTACGACGCCGCAACTTCTTGACGGAAACCATCGCATTTGTCGAAGATAGATCGGAGCTAGAAAGAGATGAAATCGATGACAGAGAGCTGAAGATTGATGAGTTTAATCGGTGAAAAACTAAAAAAATCAACAGAAAACATCGACAAAACGGAGCAATAGCTCTGATACCATGTTAGCTTTGAGAGTAAACGAAGAAGATGAAGATATGAAATGAATAATATTTCTCTCAACTGTATTCAGTTACAATCGTTTCTCTTTAATAGAGATTAATTAGTTGGTTTACACTAAACCGGGATAACAATATCTCATAATATTAGCTCTAAAAGAAGATTATTACCCGAACTTGGGAGGGTATTAAAAGAGGAGCTCTAAAACAAAAGCTAATACTTCAATCTATCATCATCAAACAAATACCGGAAGGACTTCCTCCGACGAGACTGATTATCCGGTTAATTCGATTAATCGGACGGAATGAATTATTTCAGTCGAATAGTTGGAACCCTAGGGAGATACAAACTAAGCAGGCCGAAATAAATAAACTAACAACAAAATAAAATAAGATTGGGCTAAAGATGGGCTCCATAATGCAAATGAAGCCAAACAAGGGCAAAACAAGACACATACTGACTTAGCGTATATAATACGTCTGGCCACGTGTCCGCTTCTCGGTGGGATTGTCAAAGAACCTGGAATCGGCTTTACAAGCTCATCGGAGAAAACAACCGCCGAGTACAGTCCATCCACTAGCAAGCAGCGCCGGAAAGTTCACTTGAAGATCTCATAATCCGCGGTAAACGGCGTCAGAGCCTGTAACATCATGATCTGTTAAAATAGCCTTTTTCCCTTGTCGACCAATATATGCACAAACCATCGCTGCCGTGTTTGGTTTGAGACAGAGAGAGCTCCACCGCCTTGCCTTGCCGTGTCGCCGCCGTCGCTTCGACGTTTGGGTGTGGTGTGGTGTGTGTGTCTCAACCCCAACTGCCGCATATCTCTGCATCCTTGATAGTAGGATTTTTACTTATCAATTACTTAAATCCCACTCGTGTCATTGTGGTATTTAAGATATCGAACAAATGAGGTATGAAGCTAACACACTAGGAATCCAAGAAACTATATAAGCTAAGTAAATCAAGTGGTTTTAATCTAGCAACCTAATGATTCAAATTTAAGCAAGCAAACAAATAAACAAGATTAAATAGCTTAAATGAGATTTAGAAATTAATAAATGCAAGCTCTTGGATGAGGTTATGGACTTTGGGGAGTTCTATGATTAACCTATGATGTCTAAACAAACAATCAAACATGTTTTCCTTAGCCTAGAACACTTAAACAAGACTAATCCACTCTCATAGCACCTAATCAACTAATCAAGAACAAACTCTCATTTGTGAAAAGTTGATTACCAAGCATTAATTACATGTTCATATGGCCATAAGACTCCTTAAACAACTACTCTCATAGGTTAAGCAAGTAAAATCTCTTATTTAGTTCTTGGGGCATTTCATCGAACATCTTGTGTGCATGAAATGCCCTATGGTCTAGATTAGCTTTTTCAAGCCTAATCTAGCATTATGCACCCTAAATAAGAGAGGAAACATGTAATCTAATCACTAGACATCATATATCAAACAAGAAAACCCCTAATCAACCTCATCCATGAGCCCAAAAATAACCTACTCACTAATCATGGAGAAACCCTCAAATCCCATAAGGAAGATGATTGAATCCATGATTAGAGATTAGAAAGATTAAAATAAATTAAAGACAAGATAGATTAAGAAGAATTAAACTTAATATTGCATTAAAATCAAAAGGTCTCTTTCAAAAATCCAAGAACAAAAATAAAAGAGAGGTTTATGCCTTAGGAAAATTTAGAGAAAAAAACTTGGAATGAAATTTGGGTCTTTTTGCAATTTATTGGAAGCTGGGCGGACCAAGTCAACCCGGAACAAACCGGGTATTGACCCGGTTGAAAGTGGGTCGAGGTGAGAAGAGCACCGGTTGGTAAAACCGCGATATCTTCTGGAATACATGTCCGAATGGTCTCAAACCACCTCCTGTGGACATCTTGACAGACTATTTTTCCAAATAGATAGAAGACTGTCTTTCACAGACTATAACGCACTGGGATACAACTTTTGTGAAGACCAACGAGGCTAATTCGTATTGGAGACCCTTCGTCCAACCCGGTTGAAAGTGGGTCGAGGTGAGAAGAGCACCGGTTGGTAAAACCGCGATATCTCCTGGAATACATGTCCGAATGGTCTCAAACCACCTCATGTGGACAGCTAACTCTCTGGGCTACAACTTTTGTGAAGACCACCGAGACTAATTCGGACCCCTGAAGCTTCAAAACCGACTTCAACCCCTACCTGTAAGCCCCATGAAGATCACTCCTAAGCTACCCTTTCTCCAAGGTATTTTGTCTTTCATAGACCACATACCTCATCGATTCTTCTTCATTTAAGGTCTTGGGGAAAATTTCTTCTTCACCTTTGATCAACAAATGGCTTGGCTCATTTCATTTTCTTTTTTAGCTCATCTTTTGCTTTTCTTATTTGGTCTCTTTCTTCATCCTTTGGATGCATTAGCCATCTTTGGCTTTTTTTCTTCTTTTTGTAGCTAGAGACCACATTTTCTTTATCATTTAGAGCTAAACCAAATTTTCATTGCCAACCATTTCAATCATTAGCTTTTCCCCTTCTTCTTTTCCTCTTTTCCTCGTTTCCACCTTTTCTTTTCATTTCACGTCCAAGAATTTCTCTTTTCATTCCACCCCAAACTCCCATATCTAGCCTAACCTATGCTTAGCCCGATGATGTGCGAACTAAATCTACATGAAAGCCTTTCCTTGTCGCTCTAAACCCAACACTTTTTGCCAAGTACATTCGAAAAAAATATAGGCCTCACAACACTCACTATAGAATTAGGCTCGAAAGGAGGGTAAGTTTAAGGCGAGGATAACTGTCCAAAAGATGGGGATCGACTACTTGGGCTAACAAGAGTGGTAAAAAGGAAGAAGATAGCCCAAGTATGTCTATGGTATACATGAGTCCATTTTTCAATGCATAAACATGATAATTACTAGTCAAAATTAAGGGTTCAAATAGTTAGGATCGGATTTAATTCAAAGCTTGTTTCAACCAAGACGACAACATCAATGCATATGATCCAAGTATGCTGAGTCTTTACTTTCAAGTTGTTCAAATACATTTAACTACTAAAGCTTAAGTTGACATTTTACAAGGACAATTTCATCATTGCACTCATGCGTATGAATGCAAATCCTATATGAACTCTAGACTCAATCTTAACATGAGATGCAACTAGATGACTTATATGAATGAAAATTTTCAAATTTTGTGGTTTTTCTATGCATGAGACTCAAGTATGCAAAGAGAAAAATAAGAAAACAAAACACAAGGTCAAATGACACAAATCCCTCCCCCAAACATGAATTGCACCGTCTCGGTGCAACAAAAGTCAAGAGAGAGCAAACATAATGCAAAAAGATGAATGTACAATGCAATGGAGTGTAGTTCAAACCTTGGAATGGAGGAAAGGGAGTGGTCGAAAGGCCAAGAGAAGGCATACTCATCATGTGGGTTCCTCACATCTTTTCTTTAATTAAGCTCATGACAATTATACCACCAAGAAATCTTGCAATCACTCAACAAAAGATCAAAACGCCCAAAAAACACAAAATTTAGACTAGAAAGCAAAGAGAATATATACAATGATAAACATGGGAATGTCTCCCAAGTGCACTTTGTTTAAAGTCACTAAGTTTGACTTTTGTTACCCTTTTAGGCGGGTGATGGAGGAGTGTGAGCACTCCTTGGTGGGTCCTTGAGCTCATGTTTGAGGACCGTGTTCATGATCTCTCGATGAGCCATTGGACCTTTCTCCTTAACCTCGGTGGTGAGGAATGCTTTAACCTTGGCAAAGGGTTTAGATCTTCCCATACACTTCACCTTGTACTCAACGGATCCATCGTTGTACCTCCAAGGGATGAGTGTCATTGTGTGAGAAGGTGGGACAAGGGTGGGAGGGTGGTTATCATTGGGTTTCTTCTTCTTGGTCTTAGTGCCTTCACCCTTGGTACTTACTTTCTCTCTCACCATTGTGGTAGAGAAAATAGATTCCAAGCAAGCTCCATCCAATGCTAAAGCTTCTTCAATATTACTATAACCCAAAGCATTCTTGTCATGAGATTCTTTCTTCTTCCTACGAGCCTTTGGGGGTGAAGTTTTTTCTATCTTCTTGCAACTACCCATGTCTTTTACCTTCTCATCATTCCTCTCTTGTTTATCATTCTCCATAATCTCAAATGAGGGAAAGAAGAAAGAGCTTAGGCATTTTCCATCTAGAGCAAATTCATCGTCAATAGCATTTCCAAAAGTTGGTTCCCTTTTGTTCTTCTCAAAACAACTCTCTTCTTCATGAATCCGTGGGATGGAGGCTAAAGCATACATTGGAGTTATGCCCACGTCCCTGACTTCCTCTTCTTGCTTGGAGTCTCCAATTTGCTCATTAAAACCCTTGGGAGTTTCTTCTTCACCAATCTCCTCGTTAACAATTGGTAAAACTGTCACATCCTTTGGTTTCTCAGATGGCAAAGAGAGGTTGCCCAATTTGGGTTCCAAGACGTCCAAATGGAAGGCTAGTTGCTCAATCTTATTGGTGATCTCATCATGCAAGCCATTTAATTTGTAGTTCATTGCTCCCATCATCTTGCCAAACTTGATATTATTCATTTGTTGAACTTCGAGGATTTGATTGAGCACCTCTCTTTGTTCCTCCTCTTGGTTAGAGATTTGAACATACTCATGGCTCTCTTGGTAGCCTTGTTGATTGCCTTGAACTTCATGGTTAGACCATTGATTGAGAAGCCTACTCCCTTGGTTATAATTCTCCTTGTTGGCCACGAGATTGGATTCATCTCGGTGTTGCTCAAGACCTAAACGAACTCCTCTTTGTTGCGCGCTTATGAGCTTTTCCATTATATCCAATTTATCTTGCAAGCCTTTCAATTCGGAGTCTTGACATGATCCCTCTAGAGGGGTTGTGATACGAATCGACTAAGGACCGGCTTGCTCTAGGTACGGTAGAGGTTGTATAATCCACGGCTTCAACGAATTCACGAAGAGAGATGCTAAGGCGTGAGTGAAACACTCGAAATTCCTTAGGCCCAATCGACAATGAACGAATTGAAACGAGGGGGTGGCTACGATGCTTGAGGGATTCGGGAATAAGGATGATAAAGCGTGGGAGATGAATCCCGAAAATCTCTATGCCTCTTATTACGAGAAGAATCGAACAAACAACGGATCGAAGGTTGCGTCGAGATGTTGCGGAATTACACTCGATAAACCGAAGAGAAATTTCGATGAATAACCTTCAAAGAAATCGAAGAACAAGAGCAAAGCTCTGAAAAAAATTATTTGATAAAATATGATAAGTTGTTTTCGACAATGAGGAAGAAGAAGAGATAAAGAGAAAAAAAATCAAAGAGACAAGTCAAAGGTCATTCTCGAAAATGAGAGAAGACCATCGAAAATGACAACAAAATAAATGCAAGTTTGAATGTCTTTTGGGATTCCGCCAAAGAAATCCCCGCGGACATATCTCCCCCGGGAAGTCCCTCGGAAAGTCCCTCGAGAATAAATCCCTCGGAAAATTCTCCTGCAGAATTCTCGAGAGATCGGACCGTTAGACGGTGTAAGCCGGTTGCCTCGTTAAAACCTCTATACGGAAAACCCATTGGGACAAAACCGTATACAGGAAAAAGAGTACAACACAACTTACACAAACGGCCAAACCTCACAAAGAATTCGAAGATAGTGAGGTGAGGATTGGGTGCATAAGTTGATCCTCCTTAATCTGTGCTTCATTTAGCAAACTCCGAACAACTCCAGCTAGCTTCTGTATCTTGGACCGAGTGATAGGGCCTGTTGGGATGACCATTGCGTCTTCTTGAACCTCATCCAAAGCCTTCGTGTCCATGATCATATCATCTTCCCCCAGTTGAAAAGGATTTGTCCTCAAATTTGCCAAGAATAAAGCTAAGTTAGAACCATTGAAGTAAATCAGAATATGCTCACCTTGCAAACATATCTTGTAGGAATTGATATGTTTTATGACTTGGAGTTGACAATCTCCTATTAGCATCGTTTTGGACTCCTCTTGGGCTGGAAAACGTTTCTCCTTCATACAAATCCAAAACTGATATCCAGGCTCAACGTTCACATTGCTCTCCTCTTGTATATCATGTGCACTTCCAAAAACTCGAAACAAAAGATTATAGGTGCAAAAGACATACTCATTACGACTAGCACATAGTTCCTTACTTAGATCATCCACAATAAATTTCAAAGGCTCCGCATGATCATCTAAGTTTTTATTAAATTTCAAAGTGCTATCAAAGTAAACAATTTCCCTAAAGAAAAATTCAACGAGTTGTGAAGCACTAGTATTTTTAGAGATTTTATCAATCAACACGGAATTTTTCAAAACATAATTACGCTCACATGATTTGTTCTCATCAAATAGAAAACCTTTTCGCTTAAAGAACTTTTCAAAGAAAAATCTCTCACAAGACTGAAATACATCTAGCAAATTATCATTGAGAGTAGAGAGTAAATCATACCTTTGAATTATTGTATCAGCAACAATAATTTCCTTACCTTTTTGGATGTCATAAGAATTCACCTTAATGTTTGCTCCTTGTAAGCACTTCTTGTATGTTTTGGAAGTGATCGGTGCTGGGATTTGTAGTTGTTCGTGCTCTCTAGAGTCTTCAAAGTCAGAACGGTCATTGTTCACAAGTTTCAGTAGTCCCTCAGCTCCCGTTCTTTCTCCTTGTCCGAATTGGTCTCCATCGGGTCAAATTCGTGGTTTGTGAAACAACTTACAACCTGTATGATCAAACAGCAAAATACCACGACCATTAGTCCTTAAATGTATATTTGGTTGAAGAAACTTACCTTCCCCAGTAGTGGTCTGGTCGTTTGAACACTCTTTTAGCTCAAGACTCATTTTGGCGAAGATAAAGCCATCGGGTGGATTTTTCAAAGGAAGTATGTGATTTATTTGTCCAAATTGAATTCTGCTTCGACTACTTTCTTCTAGAGGTGCACTTGGTCGATGAAAATTATCTCCCTCAGTTGAAATTCGAAGATCTAGACGTTCCCTCATTCGTTGCAAGTAATTTTGGTGCTCGGGAACTAAGGATCGATCGATCCTTTTGTCTTCTGAAGTTGCGTCCTTAAAGTCCTGCAAAAGACAAGTGTTTTCACTCGGTGGCACCGGTGTGGGGTTAGTGAAATTCATAGGAGTTTTCTTACACATAAATAAAGATTGTTTAGAAAGAAAAGCTTCCTTAACGTCACCTTTCCTCACAAGAGAGTTTAAATTTCCCACGGGATTGTTCTCAAATATTTTTGAACCAACACTCTCAATTTTAGTAGAAGTATAGGTTGAGGGATCGCTTACCTTGCCTTTGCCTTGGTTTTGTTCGAGTTTAAGTTGGTCGAGAAATACCTCATGTGGAGATAACGGTGCAAGAGTGATCTTCCGACCCTTGTGCTCGAACGAATGTTTGTTGGTGTAACCATCATGGACTGCACTTTGATCGTATTGCCAAGGTTTTCCAAGTAGGATATTACCAGCCTCTATAGGTAAGACATCGCACACGATTTCATCCTCGTATCGGCCTATCGTCAAAAGAACCGAAACTTGTCGGGTAACTTTGAGCTGTCTTTGATTGTTCAACCACCTAAGGTTATATGGCCGTGGGTGCTTCCTGGTCTCCATACCTAGCTTATCCACTAAAGTAGTGCTAGCAACGTTAGTAAAACTTCCACCGTCAATTATAAGACTACATACCTTGCTTTTAACCATGCAACGGGTATGGAAGAGGTTCTCTCGTTGTTCGTTCTCAACGACCGGTTCCTGGGCAAGAAGAACACGTCTTGCTACTAAGAGTTCTCCCTCAACCGCATGTTCCTCATAATCATCAAAGATTGGTGCGGTTCCTGTTTTTTCTTCCTCGTCGGTCACGATTTCACTGTTTGCTAACATCATCATGGCTCAGGGGTTTGGGCATTTGCTCGCATAATGTCCCTTGCCTCTGCACTTAAAACATTCAATATCACGATTACGCATAGTATTAGAATCAACATTACCCTTGTAGTCATGACCGGACGAACTCGGCTTATAGTCCGTCTTAGGCTTAAAGTCGGTCCGTGGGGGATAAGTTGGTTTCTCTCCTTTGGTGAAGCTCGGCTTTGAGCTAGAAGTATATGGTTGGCGTGAAACACCTTTTCTTTTGAGCTGATGCTCCACTAAAATTGCTTTGTGCAACATTTCTTCCACGGTTGCGTAAGATTGCATCTCCATGCGGTCTTGTAAATCGCGGCTCATTCCGGCTAAGAACCGTGCCATTGTGGCATCACTTGGTTCGTCTACATCGGCCTTAAGCATAAGCTTTTCCATCTTTTGGAAATAATCTTCCACGCCTTTATTTCCTTGACTTAAACGTCTCAACCGTTGGTGAAGTTTTCGATGGTAATGGATCGGCACGAATCGTCTCCGCATTAGCATGATTATTTCCGTCCATGTCTCTACGGGATTCTCTCCATTACGTCTCCTGTTTGTCACAATTTGATCCCATCAGTCAATAGCATATTCATGAAATTCGGTGGCGGCAAACCTGACTTTTTTATGCTCGGTGAAGTTTTGGCAATCGAAAACTAATTCGATTTTCTTTTCCCACTCAAGGAAAGCGTCCGGGTCGTTCTTTCTGTAGAACGGGGGAATGCAAAACTTCATTCCGCCGAGATCATTATCGTTCCGCCTTCGAGGTTGCAAATGTCTTTCTCGGTTTCCCTCGGATGAGTCTCCTCGATCGTAAAACAGATTGTCCTCCGGCGCGTATTGTCGCGATCGGTTTCTCCTTCGTCTAGCCGGTGCTTGACAACTTCCTCGTCCCACGCTCTGTTCGGATCTCACGTCCTCGGCTCTATTAGACCGTTGATCGTCGCCTTGATTTCTTTCTTCTCTTCGCGGCGTTCGGACCTCAAGCGCGGCCATACGATCTTTCATCTCGTTTAAAATTTGAGTGATAGCGTCTACTTTTTGGTTCATCGTGGCATCTCGTTCTCGCCTTGTCCGTGATGTAGCGGTCTCACTCTCCTCGGACATAGTGTTCCTCGCACAAAATCAAACAACTTTGTGAGTGTATGCAAAATTCAGAATTTTCACAAAATCACAAAAAAATCTGAAATTTTCAAAATCCCACAAAAACTCTTTTTTTTATTTATTTGAATTTTAAAAATTATAATATTAATTCTAACCTACAGATCTATATATTTTTTTTGATAAGGTTTTGATTTAATTTAAGCAAAACAAAACAATTAAAATCACAAAAACAAAAATAAAAAAAAATCGAAGAAGATGAAAAGATAAAGGATAGATCTCACCGATTTTGGAGGAAGTGGCTCTGATACCACTTGATACGAATCGACTAAGGACCGGCTTGCTCTAGGTACGGTAGAGGTTGGATAATCCACGACTTCAACGAATTCACGAAGAGAGATGCTAATGCGTGAGTGAAACACTCGAAATTCCTTAGGCCCAATCGACAATGAACGGATTGAAACGAGGGGGTGGTTACGATGCTTGAGGGATTCGGGAATAAGGATGATAAAGCGTGGGAGATGAATCTCGAAAATCTCTATGCCCCTTATTACGAGAAGAATCGAACAAACAACGGATCGAAGGTTGCGTCGAGATGTTGCGGAATTACACTCGATAAACCGAAGAGAAATTTCGATGAATAACCTTCAAAGAAATCGAAGAACAAGAGCAAAGCTCTGAAAAAAATTATTTGATAAAATATGATAAGTTGTTTTTGACAATGAGGGAGAAGAAGAGATAAAGAGAAAAAAAATCAAAGAGACAAGTCAAAGGTCATTCTCGAAAATGAGAGAAGACCATCGAAAATGACAACAAAATAAATGCAAGTTTGAACGTCTTTTGGGATTCCACCAAAGAAATCCCCGCGGAAAAATCTCGCCTGGGAAGTCACTCAGGAATAAATCCCTCGGAAAATTCCCCCGCGGAATTCTCGAGAGGTCGAACCGTTAGACGGTGTAAGCCGGTTGCCTCGTTAAAACCTCTATACGGAAAACCCATTGGGACAAAACCGTATACAGGAAAAAGAGTACAACACAACTTACACAAACGGCCAAACCTCACGAAGAATTTGAAGATAGTGAGGTGAGGATTGGGTGCATAAGTTGATCCTCCTTAATCTGTGCTTCATTTAGCAAACTCCGAACAGCTCCAGCTAGCTTCCGTGTCTTGGACCGAGTGATAAGGCCTGTTAGGATGACCATTGCGTCTTCTTGAACCTCATCCAAAGCCTTCGTGTCCATGATCATATCAGGTTGTATCATGCTTCTCAAAGTAGCTTTCTAGACTCTTAGCAAAGTTCTCAACAAGTAGCTCTCCTTGCTCCACGGTGACGTTTGCAAAACGCCCTTTGCTAGCGGAATCCAATGTCCATTTGTGCTCTTTATGAACTCCCCAATAGAAAATGCTAAGAATGGCTCCTCTTTTGAACCCATGATGGGGACAATCTCGAGTGTATCCCTTGAGTCTTCCCCACGCCTCATGAAAGGTCTCATGCATGCCTTGTTTGAAACTCAAGATGTTATTCCTAGTTTGGACCGTTCTTTGTGTGGGTTAGAACTTATTAAGGAAGATCTCTTTGCAATCATCCCAAGACTTCACCAAGTGAGAAGGTAATGCTCTCTCCCATTGGCTTGCTTTTTCTCCAAGAGAAAACGGAAACAAGATGAGCTTGATACTCTCATGGGACACTCCTCCAATCCTAATTGTGTCACACAACTTCTCAAAGGAGTCCAAATGATCATAAGGATTTTCCACTCCCGTTTCCAAGAACCTAGACTCTTGAATCAACCTAACCAAGCTTGATTTGATCTCATAGGCCTTGGCTTCGATTGGAGGAGGGTGGATTCCATATCTCGATCCACGACAACAAGGAGTGTCAAAGCTTCCAACCGTTGGCTTGTCCTTTGGAGCTTGGATCGGATTTGATGCCAATTCTTGAGGTTGTGGGGCTTGAAGAATGTTCCTTTGGTAGTCCACCTCCGACACCTCAAGTGACCTTGTCTCTCCATCACTTTTTCTTTGGACTTGGTACCCTCTTTGATCGTCCATATCCAATACTTCAAGTGATCTTGTCTTTCCATTGCTCCTTTTTTTGATTCGATACCTTTGAAATCTCAAGAGAATCAAGGAAGACAAGTTAGTAATGATGACCAAGAGAAAATTCATCATCTCAACGAGATGCATACTCTTAGTGATATGCATTAACATAATGTAAATAAAAACCTAGTCTTATTAAGAATCCAAATCCTAATGGCTAACGCTAAACCTCCCCGGCAACGGCGCCAAATTAATTGATAGTAGAATTTTTACTTATCGATTACTTAAATCCCACTCATGTCATTGTGGTATTTAAGATATCGAACCAAGGAGGTATGAGGCTAACACACTAGGAATCCAAGAAACTATATAAGCTAAGCAAATCAAGTGGTTTTAACCTAGCAACCTAATGATTCAAATTTAAGCAAGCAAACAAGTAAACAAGATTAAATAGCTTAAACGAGATTTAAAAATTAATAAAGGCAAGCTCTTGAATGAGGTTATGGACTTTGGGGAGTTCTATGATTAACCTATGATGTCTAAAAAAACAATCAAACATGTTTTCCTTAGCCTAGAACACTTAAACAAGACTAATCCACTCTCATGGCACTAATCACCTTGCTAATCAACTAATCAAGAACAAACTCTCATTTGTGAAAAGTTGATTACCAAGCATTAATTACATGTTCATATGGCCATAAGAATCCTTAAACAACTACTCTCATAGGTTAAGCAAGTAAAATCTCGTATTTAGTTCCTGGGCATTTCATCGAACACCTTGTGTGCATGAAATGCTCTATGGTCTAGATTAGCTTTCTCAAGCCTAATCTAGCATTATGAACCCTAAATAAGAGAGGAAACATGTAATCTAATCAATAGACATCATAGATCAAACAAGAAAACCCTTAATCAATGATATATCATGGTTTTTACCCTGTTTAAGCCATGATATAAGTCCGTTTTATAGAGTCTTTCTACTATTTTGTAGTGGTTTTGAGTCTTTTACAGGTTTTAGCACTTTTGGAGCATAATTGGAGGTATTGGAGCTTTCTGGAGCATTTTGGAGCAAAGCAGACGTTCGTGTAGCTGAGTACCCGATTTGAAACCTCAGTATCGATCGATACTGGCTAGTATCGGTCGATACTCACTGCAGCAGACACGAGTCGCGACTTAAATGAAGAATTGAGGAATTGCAAAATAGCCCAGAAGTCTTTAATTATTACAATAAACCCTAAAACGTGTTTTAGCATTATAATTAGGTTTTTCAGCCACTTTGATGGCCACGCTTTCATTACTCTTGATTCTATTTTGATTTTTGGAGAAACAGCTCCAAACTCCTGTTTTCTATTGTTTTCTTTGATGATCTATTCAATCATGTTGTTTTCATTCTCCATGTCTGAGTAGATCCACTTTAGGTTCAGGGTTCTCATAAGGGTTTTCTCTGAATGCTAGATTGATTAGTTGATTAGGATTCACTATATGAATTAGTTCTTCGCCTTAGGTTGTGTTCAAAGCTAATTCTAGGTTGACGAATCTGGAACTTAGATCTTAGGATAATTGATTAGGCACGAGAGTGCGATTAATTACCTGATAGAACTTAGGGTGAGCAAAATAACTATTCGCAAAGAGATTTGGTTTAGTTGTTTTGTGAACAAATCAAACTTGAACTAAAAGCTGGTTTAGACTTTAGGATTCGCAAAGAGATTTGGAATTCTAGGATTTAGACTTAGATAGTTTTCGCAACGAGAGTTGGTTAGCTATACTTTAGTGATTTGAGTTCAAGAACCGCGCTAAATCTGAATCCTGCTAGTTAGTTTATCTGCATTCATTGATTTCCTGAGAAATACCCTGAACTTATCTTTCTCCCAATCGAATTACCACTTGTTTAATTTACGTATTGCTTTCAATTACATCTTTTGGTTTAGCTTAATTCCAATCTAGTTAATCTATTGTGTGATCTCTGTGAGTCGTTGTGTTCGTCCCCTACTTTACTGCAACTACTGCTTAGTACTTTTAGGGTATTAATTTGAGCATATCAAATTTGGCGCCGTTGCCGGGGACTCAATTTCGCCATTAGATTTTAGCTAAGAATTTCATCTAAATCGTTGAGTATCGATCGACACCCTAGTGGTGTCGGTCGATACCTGTCGTGAATTTCGGTTACTTACGTTCTTGACTTTTGTGTTTCAGGTGCATGCCTCTTCGTGAAACCAGAAGGAACAAGAACACTCCACTAGTTGACCTGTCAAACGAGCAGCTAGCACAGTTGGAACGTACAAACAGAAAAGCAAAAAGGCAAGCAGAGATGAACAACAATACAATGATTTTGATTCACGATGCTGCTGGAGTTTTGAGAGACCAAGAGGGTCAATTGTGCAATGAGAGAGGGCAGCGACTTGATGAAGCTGGAAATATCATTGTCCCTGCAGTTGTTGTGAATGCAGGGAACGCTGTGATTAATCGCGGTAGGACGATTGGTGAGTACAACAGGCCTGATCAGTTTTACGCCAATCGATCAGCGATTCGCCCTCATGTTTTTCAGAGGAATGACTTTGAGCTGAAACCTGCATACTTCACTCTTGTGGGTAAGCATCCTTTACATGGTCTTTCCAATGAACATCCCATGGACCATATTGAGAGGTTTGAGGATTTGGTCACTAGCATCAAGAGCAATGGAGTGTCCTATGATTACCTTTTCTACAAGCTCTTCCCATACTCTCTTGGTGGAGATCCAACTTACTGGCTGAAGCAGTTGTCTCCTGGTTCGCTAACTACATGGGATGAGACGAAGAATGCGTTCCTGAACAACTTCTATGATGATGCAAGATCCGAGGATCTCAGGAACAAGATTTCTCAGTTTTCTCAAGGTCCGACTGAGGCACTCAAGGCTGCTAGGATTCGTTTCAGGCCATATCAGAGAGATTGCCCGCACCATGGTTTCACTCAGGTTCAGCTGCTTGGTACTTTCTACAGAGGAGTCGATTGGAGGTATAAGATGTCCTTAAATGCTGCAAGTAATGGAAATTTCAACACCAGGTATCCCGACGATGCCTATGTGTTTATTGAGAACTTGGTTTCTAGCAATGGAGCGCAAGAAGCAAGCTGGTAATTTGGATTGCAGTCAGATTGCTGAGGTGAATGCTAAGTTAGATTCAATGCACAATTTGTTGATGGGCAAGCAGTAAAAGGCTGTTCATCTTGCTGAAAAGGATGAAGTGGAATACGTTAACCACATTGATGGAGTTGGATTTTACGATCAAAGGTATCAATGCCCAACTACACCACCCAAAACTTCTGAGAGCAAGATTGAATCTATGTTTGAACAACTTCTTTAAGGACATCATAAGCTAACTGTGGAATTCAATGGGAAGATTGACGTCCTGTACAACGATCTGAGTGGTAGGATCGACGCTATTAATATTCAGCAGAAGATGCTGGAAACTCAGGTAGCTCAAACTGCAGCAACTCTCAAGGAACTGGTGGGTCATTCACAGAACGAACACGTCACTGCTATCCCTTCGAGGAGTGGAAGAGAGGTACACCAAGGAGTGCAGAAGAGCTCAACCGCAAGGATTTTGGTCAATATTGCCAAGGATGACGATGAAATTTCGGACACCACTCATGTGTCGACCGATACTCTCTTGTATCGATCGACACCCGTCCAAAGTTCTGCCAGGGACGATTCCAGAGCGAAAGCATCGATCGACACCGCCCCTGTGTCGGTCGATACCAGTCCAGTTGCTGAACCGAACCCCGAGTTGAGTGCAGAAAAGGTTTACAAACCTAAGGTGGCATACACCATAACACCCAGACACCTCAGAGACCCCATTTCTCCAAAGCAGCTGCTTGGCCTCGAGAAGATGGTATGACGGATTCCCCACACACTGACTTTTGAAGAAGCTCTAGAGTGCCGCCCTCTGCTGAGTCACTTCCGAGATTGCAGAGAAACTTTGGAAGAGATCGAAGTACTCTTTATCAAGGCAAGAAGCAAGTCACTACCGCTGAGGCAGTTGACCAAGAGGGAAGACCCAGGGATATTCTCAGTTCCATGCTCCATCTCTGGAGTTGAATTCAAAGAGTCTCTCGTTGACTTAGGGGCTAGTGTCAATGTCATGTCAATGGCAATTGCAGAAAGATTGGGAGCTGATATTCGACCTCCCAAGTCAACCATCACATTCGCGAACAGTTCCACCTCATTTCCATATGGTACAATCCCTGATTTGACGGTTAAAGTAGGAGATTGCCTGGTTCCTACTGATTTTCAAGTCGTGGAGATGAGTGCACAATCTCGACGCAGTTGATTCTTGGAAGACCCTTCATGGCTACGGTTGGTGCCATTATGGACACACCCATCAAGATGATCTCGTTCTCGTACATTGACAAGGACGTGTACTAAAAAGCCATCCCTACTAGAGGAACTCCCACACATATCTCTTGCATCACCATTGTTACATGAGAGACGTTGGTAGTTGATCTCTTGGAAGAGCCTCCTGACGAGCCAACTGTCATAGACCTTCTAGATAGTCCTTTTGTCATCACCAAGAAAGACGTCAAAACAGCTAAGGCAAAGAAGAAGGTGCATAGCAAGGAAGTAAAATGTGCTCCCTCTATGACTTTAATCCCTCATAAGTGTGATGGGGATTTGATTGAATATAAGGTGAAGTGCAAGAGAACTTCGAAACCATTCTCTAAGGCTAGAGTTATTCTCACTTCAGAGCTGAAAGAGAAAGGACATGAGTTTGTGGAGAGCGTGATGAGTAGAACTCTGAAGCTGGCGATGTCTAATTGTGGAGCTTGTTTCGGAGTAAGCTCTCGATCTTCTCCTGACTGATCACCTGAGCCAAAGTCAAGCTACTGACTTAAAACAAGCGCTTGGTGGGAGGCAACCCACTGGTGAGGCTGTACATAAATATTTTATTTTTATTTTTTTTATTTCCAGTTTTGGTTTTGTGTCTTGTGTCTTAACGTGAAGCAAATTTAGAGGAGGAGTATCGCTCGACACCAGTCCGTGTCGATCGTTACCACGCGGAGAAAAAGCAGGAATTGGCCAACAAGTGTCGACCGATACTATGCAGTATCGATCGACACCGTGCGGGCATGTAATTTTTCTTTCAAAACCCTCGGGTTTTTCTTTCTATTCTTTCTTCTCCATCGATCGATACCGCATCTCTTTTCCTCTCAAATCACATCTCTCTCGTTTCTTCACCGATTTTGGTGATTCAAGTACCTAGATTCATTGGATTTTCATCCTCTATCTCTTTCTAGCATTTGTTTCTTCAATCAGCAAAGGTATCTACTCAAAATTCCACATTTCCAGTCCAATTTTTAGGTTTGAGGTTTGTGAGACTCTACTCCTTAGCACTTGTTTTTCTTGACAATGGTCATATGCTGAGATGCTCTAGAGTAGTCTCGCACCTTGCCTTACATTCAATTGCCTTTAGTTTCAACTCTTGGATAATTTGGATTTGTGGAACTCGATGAACTGGAAATGGCTAGGGTGTCGATCGATACCCTCCAGTATCGATCGACACCATTCGTGTCTGACGATGATAATTTGCTGTGATTGCTGAGAGGTGTTGGATTTATGCTGCGTCTTTCTATCTCTGTTTGCAGATGACATCTAGGCCAAAGAGAGCACGAACTTCAGACGCATCGAGCTCTAATCCATCTGCTCCTAATGTTCCTGTGGCCCCACGCAGAGGTCTTTGACCTAAGCTGAACGAGAAGGCCATGATCCCTTGTCATCGCGATTGGAATGGGACAGAGAAGGAGGTTGCGCTGGGGGATGACTGCACTTACAGACCCATCTTGGAGGAATGGGATGATTATGACACGCTGCACTATAACGCGTGGTTGAGAGTTGTTATCGAACCTACTCGGTTTGTTGACGGGGTCTCCATGCGTCGCTTGGGCCTTGACACAGAGCTGGCCCGTTTGCTTGCGAAGATTGGTCTTCGTCGGATGGCCACTCAGCAGTATGATCTTTACCTGGACTTGGTTCGTCAGCTCATGGCGACAGTTCGAGTTTACTACCAGAACGAGGTTCTCCGGGATGCACAGGAGGGTACTCTGACTTTCATGGCTTGTGGAGTGAGGTACAGGTTACCACTCCCTGATCTCTGTGACATCTACGGTTTTCCGCGGGATTGCAGGAGAGTTGCTCTTCCCGCGCAGCATCCTGACATGCAGACGTTTTGGGAGAGCATTTCGGGAATGGTGCTTATTACTCTAAGGAGTCCACTAAGATGGATATACGACACCCGGTCCTGCGCTGTTTGGTTAGGATCCTGAGCACCACTCTTTTGTGCAAGATGGAACCGAACAAGATGAGGGTGTCCGAGCTTCTACTTCTGTGTCTGGCTATCAGAGACATTATTCCTGAGGAGGATTTCGCATGGCCCGAGCTTACAGAGGTCAACCTTGGCGCTGTATTTGCGCATCATTTGGTCTCTTTGAAGACCAAACCATTCACAGGCACGAGCACGAAGACAGAGACAGTTGGTAGTCTCCTCACTCCTATCTTCCAGCACCTTGATATATCATGGTTTTTACCCCGTTTAAGCCGTGATATAAGTCCATTTTATAGAGTCTTTCTACTATTTCGTAGTGTTTTAGAGTCTTTTACAGGTTTAAGCACGTTTGGAGCATAATTGGAGATATTGGAGCTTTCTGGAGCATTTTGGAGCAAAGCAGACGTTCGTGTAGCTGAGTACCCGATTTGAAGCATCAGTGTCGATCGATACTGCCTAGTATCGGTCGATACTGATCGAAGCAGACACGACCCGCGACTTTAATGAAGAGTTGAAGAATTGCAAAATGGCCCAGAAGACTTTAATATTTACAAGAAGTCCCAAAACGTGATTTAGGTTATTTAATAGGATTTTACAGCCACTTTGATGGCTACGCTTTATTTTACTTTGGTTTTGTGAGAGAGCTTTTGAAGGGAGACAAGTCTGAAACTCTGTTCGTCCGGGAGAAGATTTCAAACCCTCTTGTTACTCTTTCTTATTTATTTGATGATTTATTCAAACATGTTTATTGCTTCAATTTCCATGTCTGAGTAGATCTCTTGTTAGGTTTAGGGTTCTCATAAGGGTTATCTCTGAATGCTAGATTGATTAGTTATTAGGATTCACTATCCGAATTAGTTCTTCACCATAGGTTGTTTGCAAAGCTAATTCTAGATTGATCACCTAGAACTTAGATCTTAGGATAATTGATTAGGCGCGGAAGTGCAATTAATTACCTGATAGAACCTAGGGTGAGCAAAATAACTATTCGCAAAGGAATTTGGTTTATTTGTTTTGTGAACAAATCAAACCTGATTTAGACTTTAGGATTCGCAAAGGAATTTGGAATTCCTAGGATTTAGATTTAGATAGTTTTCGCAACGGAAGTTGGTTAATTATATCTTAGTGATTTGAGTTCAAGAACCGTGCTAAATATGAATCCTGTTAGTTAGTTTATCTGCATTCATTGATTTCCTGAGAAATACCCTGAACCTATCTTTCTCCAATTGAATTTACAACCGTTTTAATTTACGTCCTGTTTTAAATACCATTAATCGTTTAGCTTGATTCTCACCTATACAATCTATTGTGTGTCTCTGTGAGTCCTTGGGTTCGACCCCTACTTTACTGCAACTACTGCTTAGTACTTTTAAGATATTAATTTGAGCATATCACACCTCGGGATCAGTACTACGAGCTGCTCGATGGTCACTACGCGTCGGTTTATGGATGAGAGCCATCTGAAGAACCTTAAGTGGTTGAAGCCCGAGAGGCGTTGGTTCTTCACTACATCTGCTGGAGATTTTCTGGTGTCGCTCCATAACGACGAGCTGACAGACATTCTCGAGGATCCTTCTTAGCTTCGTTTCGAGCCTCCTCCGCATCTGTTGATTCGAGCACCTGCGACTAGACGACGAGCTCCTGCTGCTGCTGACATTCCATCTACTTCACGCCAAGGAGGACGAGCCCAGCGATCGTGAGCAGCGACTGTTTCTATCCCTGCACCATCATTTATTTAGTTCCTGGGGCATTTCATCGAACACCTTGTGTGCATGAAATGCCATATGGTCTAGATTAGCTTTCTCAAGCCTAATCTAGCATTATGAACTCTAAATAAGAGAGGAAACATGTAATCTAATCAATAGACATCATAGATCAAACAAGAAAACCCTTAATCAAAGATATATCATGGGTTTTACCCCGTTTAAGCCATGATATAAGTCCGTTTTATAGAGTCTTTCTACTATTTTGTAGTGGTTTAGAGTCTTTTACATGTTTTAGCACGTTTGGAGCATAATTGGAGGTATTGGAGCTTTCTGGAGTATTTTGGATCAAAGCAGACGTTCGTGTAGCTGAGTACCCGATTAGAAGCCTCAGTATCGATCGATACTGGCTAGAATCGGTCGATACTCACTGCAGCAGACACGAGTCGCGACTTAAATGAATAATTGAGGAATTTCAAAATAGCCCAGAACTCTTTAATTATTACAATAAACCCCAGAACGTGTTTTAGCATTATAATTAGGTTTTTCAGCCACTTTGATGGCCACGATTTCATTACTCTTGATTCTACTTTGGTTTTTGGAGAGACAACTCCGAACTCCTGTTTTCTATTGTTTTCTTTGATGATCTGTTCAATCATGTTGTTTTCATTCTCCATGTCTGAGTAGATCCACTTTAGGTTCAGGGTTCTCATAAGGGTTTTCTCTGAATGCTAGATTGATTAGTGATATATCATGGTTTTTACCATGTTTAAGCCATGATATAAGTCCGTTTTATAGAGTCTTTCTATTATTTCGTGGTGTTTTAGAGTCTTTTACAGGTTTTAGCACGTTTGGAGCATAATTGGAGATATCGGAGCTTTCTGGAGCATTTTGGAGCTTTCTAGAGCATTTTGGAGCAAATCAGACGTTCGTGTAGCTGAGTACCCGATTTGAAGCATCAGTATTGATCGATACTGCCTAGTATCGGTCGATACTCATCGAGGCAGACACGACCCGCGACTTTATTGAAGAGTTGAAGAATTGCAAAATGGCCCAAAAGTCTTTATTATTTACAAGAAGCCCCAAAACGTGATTTATGTTATTTAATAAGATTTTAGAGCCACTTTCATGGCTATGCTTATTTTATTCTGGTTTTTGTGAGAGAGCTTTTGAAGGGAGACAAGTCTGAAACTCTGTTCGTCCGAGAGAAGATTTCGAACCCTCTTGTTACTCTTTATGTTTTATTTGATGATTTATTCAAACACGTTTATTGCTTCAATTTCCATGTCCGAGTAGATCCCTTGTTAGGTTCAGGGTTCTCAATAGGGTTCTCTCTGAATGCTAGGTTGATTTGTTATTAGGATTCACTATCTGAATAAGTTCTTCACCATAGGTTGTTTGCAAAGCTAATTCTGGATTGATCACCTAGAACTTAGATCTTAGGATAATTGATTAGGCACGAGAGTGCGATTAATTACCTGATAGAACCTAGGGTGAGCAAAATAACTATTCGCAAAGAGATTTGGTTTAGTTGTTTTGTGAACAAATCAATCCTGATTTAAAAGCTGATTTAGACTTTAGGATTCGCAAAGAGATTTGGAATTCCTAGGATTTAGATTTAGATAGTTTTCGCAACGAGAGTTGGTTAACTATATCTTAGTGATTTGAGTTCAAGAACCGCGCTAAATATGAATCCTGACTAGTTAATTTATCTGCATTCATTGATTTCCTGAGAAATACCCTGAACCTATCTTTCTCCCAATCGAATTACAACTTGTTTAATTTACGCATTGCTTTCAATTACATCTTTTGGTTTAGCTTAATTCAAATCTATTTAATCTACTGTGTGATTTCTGTGAGTCATTGTTTTCGACCCCTACATATACTGCAACTATTGTTTAGTACTTTTAGGGTATTAATTTGAGCATATCAAATTTGGCGCCATTGCTGGGGACTCAATTCGCCATTAGATTTTAGTCTGAGAATTTCGACTAAGCTCGTCGGTATCGGTCGATACCATCTAGTGTCGGTCGATACTGGTCGTTCTCTTTTTGTTGATATCGATCGACACCACCCAGTGTCGGTCGATACTCAACGTGTTTTTTGTTACTTACGTGCCTTGCCTAGTGTGTTTCAGGTGTGAGTTTGGAAAGTGCAAACAGGAAAGCATATAAGCCAGCGGAGATGAACAATACAATATGATTCTGATTCAGGATGCTACTGGAGCTTTGAGAGACCAAGAGGGTCGGTTGTGCAATGAGAGACGACAACGTCTGGATGGAGATTGGAACATCATTCCACCCGCTCCTGTTGTCACTGAGAATGTCGATGGGAACGCGAACGCTGGAAATGCTGTGGTTCATCGTGGTAGAACGATTGGTGACTGCAACAGGCCTGATCAGTTTTACGCAAATCGATCTGCGATTCGTCCTCCTGCTTTTCCGAGGAATGACTTTGAGCTGAAATATGCATACTACACTCTTGTGGGACAACACCCTTTTCATGGTTTTTCCAGCGAACATCCCATGGATCATATTGAGAGGTTCGAGAATTTGGTCACTAGCATCAAAAGCAATGGAGTGTCCTACGATTACCTTTTCTGCAAGCTTTTCCCATACTCTCTTGGTGGAGAAGCGACTTACTGGCTGAAGCAGTTACCTCTTGGATCATTGACCACTTGGGAAGAGATGAAGAAAGCCTTCCTGAACAACTTTTTCGATGATGCGAGATCCGAGGAGCTCAGGAACAAGATCTCTCTGTTTTCTCTAGGACCAACAGAAGCACTCAAAGCTGCTTGGATTCGTTTCAAGTCATATCAGAGAGATTGTCCGCACCATGGGTTCAGTCAGGTTCAGTTGCTGGGTACTTTCTTCGGAGGGATTCATTGGAGGTATCAGATGGCTCTAGATGCTGCGAGCAATGGAAATTACACGAGGTATCCTGACGATGCCTATGTGCTTATTGAGAACTTGGCTTCTAGCAATAGTACCAAGAATGCAGACATGGAGCGCAAGAAGCAAGCTGGTAACTTGGATTGCAGTTAGATTCAATGCATAATTTGTTAATGGGCAAGCAGCATAAGGCTGTTCATCTTGCCGAAAAGGATAAAGTGGAATATGTTAACCACATTGATGGAGTTGGATCTCAAGATCAAAGGTATCACTGCCCACCCACACGACCCAGAACTTCTGAGAGCAAGATTGAATCTCTGTTTGAACAACTTCTTCAAGGACAGCATAAGCTAACTGTGGAATTCAATGGGAAGATCGATGTCATGTACAATGATCTGAGTGGTAGGATCGACGCTATTAATATTCAGCAGAAGATGCTGGAAACTCAGGTAGCTCAGACTGCATCAACTGTCAAGGAACTGGTGGGTCATTCACAGAACGAACACGTCACTGCTATCCCCTTGAGGAGTGGAAGTGAGGTACACCCAGGAGTGCCAAAGAGCTCAACTGCAGAGATTTTCGTCCCTCATGCCAAGGATGACAAAGAGATTTCAGAAATCACCTCTGTGTCGACTGATACCCTCTTGTATCGATCGACACCCGTCCAAGAATCTGGCAAGGACGTCTCGAAGGAGCAAGCATCGATCGACACCCTCCATGTATCGATCGACACCCTCCCAGATACTGCAAAGGAGCCGCGTATGCGTGTTGACAGACTTCACAAGCCCAAGAAGCTGAATCATATTCCTCAACACCTCCGAGCCCCCATCACTCCAAAGCAGCTGCTTGGCTTTGAGAAGATGGTACGAAGAATTCCACACACACTGACTTTTGAAGAAGCTCTAGAGTACATGCCTCTGCTGAGTCACTTCCGAGATTGCAGAGAAGCTGAGGACGAGATTAAGCCCTCTTCATCAAAGCCAGAAGCAAGTCACTACCGCTGAGGCAGTTGACCAAGAGGGAAGATCCATGAATATTCTCCGTTCCATGCTCCATCTCTGGAGTTGAATTCAAAGAGTCTCTCGTTGACTCAAGGGCTAGTGTCAATGTCATGTCAAGGGAAATTGCAGAGAGATTGGGAGCTGATATTCGACCTCCCGAGTCAACCATCACATTCGTGAACAGTTCAACCTCACTTCCATATGGTACAATCCCTGATTTGACGGTTAAAGTAGGAGATTGCCTGGTTCCTACTGATTTTCAGGTCGTGGAAATGACTGCACAATCTCGTACGCAGTTGATTCTTGGAAGACCCTTCATGGCTACGGTTGGTGCCATTATGGACACACCCAGCAAGAAGATCTCGTTCTCGTACATTGACAAGGAGGTGTACTACAAAGCCATCCCTAGAGGAACTCCCACACATATTTCTTGCATCACCGTTGTTCCAAGAGAGACATTGGTAATTGATCTTTTGGAAGAGCCTCCTGACGAGTCAACTGTCACAGACGTTCTAGATAGTCCTTCTGTCATCACCACGAAAGACGTCAAAACAGCTAAGACAAAGAAGAAGGTGACGAGCAAAGGAGTACAAAGTGTTCCCCATGTGACTTTAACCCCTCAGAAGTGCGATGGAGATTCAATTGAATATAAGGTGAAGTGCAAAGGAACTTCGAAACCATTCTCTAAGGCTAGGGTTATTCTCACTTTGGAGCTGAAAGAGAAAGGACAAGAGTTTGTGGAGAGCATGATGAGCAGAACTCTGAAGCTGGCGATGTCTAATTGTGGAGCTTGTTTCGGCGCAAGTTCTCATTCTTCTCCTGACTGATCATCTGTAAACTCAAGCTTGTGACGTAAAACAAGCGCTTGGTGGGAGGCAACCCACTGGTGAGTCTGTACATACGTTTTTATTTTCGTTTTTATTTTTAGTTTTGTGTCTTGTGTCTTAACGTGAAGCAGATTAAGAGGAGGAGTATCGATCGACACTAGTCTGTGTCGATCGATACCACAGCCGTAGAGATATCACAGGAATTAGTCGACAAGTGTCTACCGCTACTATGCGGTGTCGATCGACACCGTGCGGGCAGCCTGGAACCTCGCAGACTCCGGTTGATCCTTCTCCCGTTGATGATCCTGATGCTGATGGCGATTCCGAGGCAACATAGGATTAGTATTCTTCTATCTTCACGTTTGATTTATGCTTGATTATCTTGTTGTTGTTAACCTGTTTTTGAGTGTTCCTAACAGTGCTAACTTCTAACACTTTGGATCACTTTCCCTGGGTTGAGCAACTCAATACCATTGATTTGAAATCAGTGTGTCGACATACGACTGGTGTCGATCGATACCTGTCTGTATCGATCGTCACTCATCACCTTCACAGGTAAGATTTTTCGATTTTCACAATCCACTTGGTTCATTTGTTTTCTTTCACCAACTCTAGGCTAGATAATACTGGGGACAGTGTTGTTCAAGTCTGGGGGAGGTAGTCGCTGACTTTTTTTTTGTTTTTCTTAGAGTCAGTCGTTTTTGAGTCATTCGTTGTTAATTTTATTGAGTCAAAACTTTGTCTGAGACTGTGATCTTTTTCTTGAATCCATTGATCTGACCTTGCGATCTTTCTTCTGAGTAGAGGGTTAGGAAAATTTCCAACGATCCCATTATTCTACTCGGTGAGGAATGATCACACAAAGGATTGGAAGCGAGACTAGGATTTTCCTATGATGCCATTATTCACCTACGCCTTTGATACGTTGAGAGGGAAGAACCGATGATTTGGTGGCTAACACCATCAATACTCGCGTCTCATACCTTGATGTGTATATGCAAATCTAAAAAAAAAAAAGAAGAGAACATAATAAGAAATAAGTCTGGGGGAGATAAATAATACCGGAAAGTGTGAAAAAGGTGGTTCCTTGTCATGATATTGTATGGGAAAGAATCTAGAAGGTTTTTGGTGTTAATCACAGCGATGAAACTGGCGAGGATGGCTTGATTGAACGATGCTGTGAAATAATGTGTGTAATCTAGAAAGCTGCGAATGTCTACGGAGAAGTACATGGTGGTTAGATCAAAAAGCTGGTTAGGTGACATTTGGGTGCTTGGGAAAATGGTCATTTCAAAGGTTCAAAAACAGGTGAGTCTCTACGTTTTCAAACCTCTTTCTCTGGTTTAGTCTTCTATTTGCCTGAGGGCAAGCAAAGGCTAAGTCTGGGGGAGTTGATATATAATGGTTTTTACCCCGTTTAAGCCATGATATAAGTCCGTTTTATAGAGTCTTTCTATTATTTCGTAGTGTTTTAGAGTCTTTTACAGGTTTTAGCACGTTTGGAGCATAATTGGAGATATTGGAGCTTTCTGGAGCTTTCTGGAGCATTTTGGAGCAAAGCAGACGTTTGTGTAACTGAGTACCTGATTTGAAGCATCAGTATCGATCGATACTGCCTAGTATCGGTCGATACTCATCGAGGCAGACACGACCCGCGACTTTATTAAAGAGTTGAAGAATTGCAAAATGGCCCAGAAGTCTTTATTATTTACAAGAAGCCCCAAAACGTGATTTAGGTTATTTAATAGGATTTTAGAGCCACTTTCATGGCTATGCTTATTTTATTCTTGTTTTTGTGAGAGAGATTTTGATGGGAGACAAGTCTGAAACTCTGTTCGTCCGAGAGACGATTTCGAACCCTCTTGTTACTCTTTCTGTTTTATTTGATGATTTATTCAAACATGTTTATTGCTTCAATTTCCATGTCTGAGTAGATCCCTTGTTAGGTTCAGGGTTCTCAATAGGGTTCTCTCTGAATGCTAGGTTGATTTGTTGTTAGGATTCACTATCTGAATAAGTTCTTCACCATAGGTTGTTTGCAAAGCTAATTCTGGATTGATCACCTAGAACTTAGATCTTAGGATAATTGATTAGGCACGAGAGTGCGATTAATTACCTGATAGAACCTAGGGTGAGCAAAATAACTATTCGCAAAGAGATTTGGTTTAGTTGTTTTGTGAACAAATCAAACCTGATTTAAAAGCTGATTTAGACTTTAGGATTCGCAAATAGACTTGGAATTCCTATGATTTAGATTTAGATAGTTTTCGCAACGAGAGTTGGTTAACTATATCTTTGTGATTTGAGTTCAAGAACCGCGCTAAATCTGAATCATGACTAGTTAGTTTATTCGCGTTCATTGTTTTCTTGAGTAATACCCTAAACCTATCTTTCTCCCAATCGAATTACAACTTGTTTAATTTACGCATTGCTTTCAATTACATCTTTTGGTTTAGCTTAATTCGAATCTATTTAATATATTGTGTGATTTCTGTGAGTCCTTGTGTTCGACCCCTACATATACTGCTTAGTACTTTTAGGGTATTAATTTGAGCATATCAATTAGTTGATTAGGATTCACCATCTGAATTTGTTCTTCGCCTTAGGTTGTGTTGAAAACTAATTCTGGGTTGACGAATCTGGAACTTAGATCTTAGGATAATTGATTAGGCACGAGAGTGCGATTAATTACCTGATAGAACTTTGGGTGAGCAAAATAACTATTCGCAAAGAGATTTGGTTTAGTTATTTTGTGAACAAATCAAACTTGAACTAAATGCTGGTTTAGACTTTAGGATTCGCAAAGAGATTTGGAATTCTAGGATTTAGACTTATATAGTTTTCGCAACGAGAGTTGGTTAGCTATACTTTAGTGATTTCATTCAAATATGGAACTCTTGGGTTAGGAGCAAGACTACCACAACTTTCAAGGTTAATTATCCATGTTTAATAAGTTACTTTCTTGTTTATAGGCCATGTCTTATAGATTTAATCACACTCAAATTTATATTGTAGGAAATAAGTCACAAGTACAGAGAGTTGAGAAGAAATCAGATTCCTCACACCACCAGCCACAAAGGAATGCTTCGATTAGCTGATGATATGGTTAAAAGAGTACTCAATCATCTATATTGTATGCTAGAATAAAATGTATTTTATATAGAGAAAAAGAGTAAAGACTCAAGTAAGGTAAGTAGGAGTAAGATATGGATTGCGGGACACACTCATGCTGATGGTAGACCTGTGAATCCTCAATTTGCTGAGACTATTGTAAGAATTCTGAAACTTGTTATCTTGTGTATAATTAATGGATTATGTTCAATGAGTTATCTTGTGTATAAATGTTTGTATCATAAACAAATACAGTCACTTGATAGTCAAATGGACTCTACATCAGCTGCTGATAATATAAGGGAAGATGATGTGAGCAAGATTTTGGGAAAAGACAAACCTGGCCGAGTAAGGGATTACGGCTACTAAGCTAGCATTTCTGAAATCTATAGACACAAAGATTGCTGATATGCAAAGTGAGATTGAAAATTTAAAGGCAATGGTCCGAGACTTGGCTGGAAAGAAGGTAAGTATTTTCATATGACACTTGGTCAACTAGTCTTATGACATTTAATAATTCATTTTCCTTCTGTCAGAAAATTAATGGTGATACTGAAACATCTGAGAGTGTTGCTGATTTCAAAGAAGGAGTGAGAGTACAAATACTGGATTGGTTTGAGTCAGAAGATGTTGTTATTGGTGAAGGAGAATTATGCTCTGCTGGACTGATGTACAAAATTGGTCGTATACCAATTGGTCCTAATGCAGTGGCTATTCTTGTTAAGTCTGCATTAACCTCAGAAACTTATCTCTGGAGGCCTACACCAGATGTGTCATCTCTTCAGGAAGCTGTGGGATGCAAAATAGCTTGGCCAATAGATAAAGTGATTTTAGACAGGGCTCCAAACTCATCTCCGGATGTATCCAAGGTAAAGTTTTTCAATCTTGTTTTGTTTCCTTTTTATAACTCTAATCATTAGCTTTTTACATTTTAGGAAACCAATGAAGATGAAACTCGAAGATGCAATATATATGATTGGACTAATGAAGACGAGGATGTTATTGTTGAAGGAATCATGTGCTCATCTAATTCAAAAGAGATGGTTAACAATATACCTCTAGGTCCAAATGATGTTATTATTGAAGTTGTGAAGGTGTTTAATAATGATGCTCATTTGTGGAGGCCAACTGCTGATATGTTTTTGATTGGTGATGCAATTAACGAGAAAATCGCATGGCCAGTCCTGAAGGTTGAACTCATTCCTATAACCACTGCAGATGCAACACCTACGAAACCAGATAAGACAAAAGCAGTGGTATGTTATTGATATGAAGTTATTTTATTTGTTTGTCTGTTGTATTGATGTTGGAACTTGCTTATATTATCTGGTTTGAAATGTAGAGTCCAGTCACCAGCAATAGTTCCACCAAAAGTGCAAAGAAAAAGTGTATTCTTTTAGAATGCAACAACTCTGGACGCAAGGTAGCTGAAGGGAGAGTAACTTCAACGGATCCGAAAGATGTGTGCCACTTTGTACCCCTAGGTCCAAATGCAAGCAATGTTTGGGTTGAAGTGGCTAAGCTTGGTAATGCAAGGGTCTGGAGACCAAATTTAGAGATTGCATACATTTCTGATGCAATAGGTTCAACTGTGGCATTGCCAAATGACAAACTATTGTTCATTTGAAACTTAAGACATGGTTTGGTAGTATAAGATGCTGGTTCGGTTTGGTAATTAACATATATGTGTATTTCCGGTTATGCTTCATGTTCAAATCAAACTTGATGTATTTTGGTACTAATGTAATATTATATGATATATGTTTTATTTAAACCTTAAAACAAATTCGACCTTAAAAAAAATTCGATAAATTATTTAAAATTATACCGATACTTTTGGTTTCATATTTAGTGATTGAATCCTAATCCCTAAACCCTAAAAATTATACTTAAATTTTTTTTTTAAAACCTAAAATACAAAATAAGGTTAGTGAATTTGATTTAGAGTTTAGGGTATAGGGTATATGATATAGGGTTTGAAATATTTTATAGTTTTATTGTTTCATATTAAGGTTTAGGGTTTAGGGCATTGGAGTATAGGGTTTATAATTTACACTTGAAACATATTTTTACTATTTGTCTCTTAATAAAAGAAAATACAATAAAATTATTGTTTCGTATTGTAAAAACATATTTGGGGTTTAAGTATAAATTTTAACCTTTATTGATATAAATACACAACACAAAATTTAAAATAAAAATAATTAGAAGAATTTCCGAATTTGATTTAGTGTATACCACAATAGACTTAGTGTATAAGGTTTAGAGTTTGATTTAGTGTATAGGGTTTAGGTTTAGGGTTTGAATTAGTGTATAAGTTTTAGGATTTATAGTATTGGAGTATAGTGTAAACGATTCACATTTGAAACATATTTTTCAGATTTGTCAATTACAAAAAATATAAATCTTAAAATCAAATATATTCATTTTTAAATCTTAAAACCCCAATTCCCAAATCATAAATTCTGAACTATAAATTTTAGATTGTAGATTTAAACATCAAAATTAAATTAAAAACTATATTACCAAATAAAAGCACCTGATTGGTTAATCCATAGTCACAAGGATTCCACTTTTGTTTTAATCTCAACCATTGATAAAATTCAATCCAACGGACATTAATCAACTCCTTCTTATACCAATCTTCCATCTCTCTCGGAGGTCGCCCTAGCCGCAAGTCTCTTCCGGTCAGATCTGGTGCGGCAGCCGGTGGCTTTCTGATAAATGGATTTTTACCTATATCAATTACCTAAAATGCCTATTGAGCATAAAAAGGATCGAACCAAGGGTTAAGTTTCAAGCACTAGGAATACATACTACTAAGTGAGTTAAGCAAACAAATAGGGGTTTGTGATTAAGAAGCTAAAATGAGTGATGCAATTCAATGAACAAAAATGAATCCAAGGATAGGGTTATTGAAATAGAGTGATCCAAGTCCTAATTGTGATGTCTAAAGCTTTATGAAGACTAATCCCTAGGTAATAGATCCTAATTTAGACTAATCCTATGTCTAGGCACTAATCACTTTGTTAATCATTAATCCCATTATCAAATTGTCATTTGTGGAACAACCATTAGCAAGCCTTGAGAACATATAAACAAGATCAACCAAATAATCACTCTAGACAACTAATCCCTTAGGCTAGAAATGAAAATCTCTTGAAAAGTTCCTCTAGGCATTTCATCAAACACCTTGTGTGCATGAAATGCCTCATGTCTAGATCCACTTTCCCAAGCTAGATCCATCATTAAAATCACTTAACAAGAAAGGATAAAAGATATTCTACCCTAAGACATCACAAATCAAGCCTTGGATCATCTAATTCTACCCCATCCCTAGATCCTAAAGAACTACTAAAACCCCATAAAAAGGACCTCTCAAAATCGATGGAGAAAGAGAGAGAATCCATGGATGGTTCTTGTGTAATCAAAGAAGAGATGAGATAGGAAGAAGAGATTCAATCAAAGAAACAATCAATTGCATAAACTAAAAGATCTCTCTCTCCAAAAATCTCTTTCTCTCCTAAAGGGGAAGGTATTTTTGAACAAAGAAAACATAAGAATAAAAATTAGGGTTTTTGGGTTTATAAATGAAAATGGGCGAACCGGGTCAACCCGGAACAAACCGGGTATTGACCCGGTCGGATCTTGGATGCGTCTTCGATAAATTCAAGGCATCTCCCTAGGCTGATGTCCAAATGACATAATTTTCGCTTGTGTGAACAGCTAACTCTTCCCTCTACAACTTTCATGAAGGCCGGAGAGGCTGAATATGATCGGAAGAACTTCGTTTTACCGGTTCTTTGGACGATGTCATCTCTTCTCGGCCATGCAGATCATGCTTCAGTGTCTTGGCCATAAAATCCGATCCAGAGGTCCAAATGATATGATTCAAACTCCTGTGTAAATCTGATTCACTCCTCTACAAGTTTCATGAAGACCACTGGAGTTGTTTCATATCGGAAGGCCTTCGTGTTCCCAGTTATTTGGATGGTTTCATCTTCTCTCGGCCAGACGGACATACCTTCAGTAAATCCGTCTTATCAGGGCCGGCTCACGACTGTTAGGGGACCTAGGGCAAAAAAAAAAATTTGGACCCTAAAACCAAAAAAAAAAAATTTGGACCCTTAAACATAATTTTTGTTTTTTGTTTTTTAAGTTTTGAAATATATCTGGGCCTCTTAAAAAAATATATTTTTTTTTGGTTAAAGTTGATATTGTATATGTATATATCAAAACTAAATTTTTTTTTTTTTTTTAATAATTTTTTTTATGGACCCCTTATATCCGTGGGCCCTGGGGAGGTCGCCCTGCTCGCCCTTGTGGTTAAGCCTGCCCTGCGTCTTATCTCCCTATTCATATGTCCAAATAACCCGATTCAAACTCCTGTGTAAATCTGATTCACTCCTCTACAACTTTGGTGAAGACCACCGAGGCTAATTCGGAGTGGAGACCCTTCAATACCGACGTCACTCTTCGGTACCACACGTCGGTGCTAAGAAATTTTCCCTCTGTTTCCACACCGAGCAGTTGCACCGACCAGTGACCTCGGTATTGAAGAAACAATCTCGGCCAGGTGGACCTATCTCTGGTAAATCAGCCATATCTCTCAAACCACACGTCCGAATGACTTGATTCCAACTCCTATGGTTAGAGGACTCTTCGGGCTACAACTCGCATGAAGACTCTAAGAGCTGGATCAAATCGGAGCGCCTTCTTCTGATCGGTTCTTTAAGACGTTCCGGATGGTTCCTCTCTAGTCTTTAAGCACCAAATCTCCAAATGCCACCAAGTGTCTCCAAACACCTAGAAAACTCCTCAAAGACATGAAAAAGACTCACAAGGAACTAATGCAGCTCCTAATACTCTAAGTGGGACAAAACAAGTATGAAATGCCATGAAGATCCAAGTAAATGATCTAAAACCTACATGATATGCATGCTTAAACTATGCAAATTATGGACACATCAATTCCCCCAAACTTAAACATTTGCTTGTCCTCAAGCAAACAAGATCAATAATGAGAGATGCAATGCAATGCAAGTGGAGCTTGAACCTATAAGAAGCATAAGAAACAATCGCACTCAACGTCCAAGTTACTAGTTCTAGGATGCACCAAAGTTGTCTACTCAAAAGGAGTTAGCCATTTCCTTCACAACATGCAACAAAGCCAAACCTCAACCTAGAAAAACCATCCTATTCTCTAGCCTCTTAACATTGATTAATGGTTTTATCCGTGAATTGTGCTAATGCAAAATTAGATGAAACCGCTTGGCTAAAGGACCGGTTATGAAATGAAGGTGATCTCATCAATATGCAAGGGTAAATAAACACAAGGATCTCTCAATGAACGAGCAAACTTTAACAAAATGCTAAAGGTAAAAGGCAACCTATGCATACAAGGAAAAACTCTCGTCTACCCCGAATGCCTAGAGTGTCACTAACCTTAGCCCAATCTAACCCGTTCTTGCCCGATCCTAAGCTACCCTTTTTATCCCAAGGCATTTTGCCTTCTTAGACCCTTACGCTCTTATTTGCTTTCCTTTTTCGCCTTCTTCCTCATTAGGGGTTTGCTTCTTCATCTTGGTTATGGTTGATGCTCCTTTTTCTTTCACTTAGCTCTTTCTTTTTCTTCCTTTGGTTATGCCTCTTATTTTCTTTGTAGCTTGGCTTTTTGGCCTTCTTTTCTTCTTTGTCTCTTGAGGCTTTTCTTAGTTATTTAGAGCTTGTTGTTAATCACACTTGCACCAACCATATCATTCATTTTGTACTCCCCTCTTCATCGTCCTTCCTTCCTTCTTTCATTCTACCATAATCATCAAAGATCAAGCCATTCCCCTAAATATTTCTAACCTTTCCCCATTCTCAAACTTTAAGAACCGCCACCTATCTAACCTAGTTCTAGATTAGCTCCTTGATGTTGGAACTAAGTCTACACAAGAGTGCTTCCTTGTCGCCCTAAACCTAATACGTTTTGTCAAGTTCACTCCAAAAAGACCTCACAAGACACACACAAAAGATTAGGGGCTAGAAAGGAGGTAATTGACATGGTGGAGAAACCAATCCAAAGATAGGATTTGGCTATTTGGACAAGCAAGGGTGGTGAAAAGGAAGAAGAATGTCCAAATATTTATAAGTGATCCACGATCCCATTTAAGTTTGCACAAGCACAATAATTACATGTCAAGTTATGGTTATCACTTAGATGACGCTAGATTCAATTCAAACTTGCTTCAACCAAGGAAAGGCAATGATGCATGTGCTCTAACAAATGGTTCATCCTTGATTTCAGATTCAACTTCAATGCATGAAACAACTAATAACTTGGGCGTTGAATCAATTGCTAATTAAGCTACTTTCAAGGTTGTCATTACTCCATGCTTATGCAAATGCAAGCTAAAATGCAAACTAGACACCACCTACAAGTGAATATGCATGATATGTTCTAAATGTTCTAAAATTTTCAAATTTATTGAAAATGCATGATATGCATGAGACTCAAGTGCAAAAGAGAAGATAAGAGCATAAAACACGAGGTCAAATACCGGTCTCTCCCCCAAACTTAAATCACACCGTCCCGGTGTGAAATAAATTCAAAGAAGAGACCCAAAACAAAATATAATATGCTAAGACTTTAAAAGGGAAAGAGATACTTACATGGAGGAGTGCCACTATGTGAATGGAGAGCATGGAGAATTGATAAGCTTTCCAACATCAAACGCCCTTGGCTACCTTGCCATCACTTTTTTACTATCAATGACCTTGCAACCACTTAACCAAAAGATCAAAAACGCCCAAGAAACACAAAATAAAACTAGAAAGCGAAAGAATATATACAAGGATAAACATGGGAATGTCTCCCAAGTGCACTTTGTTTTACGTCGCTAAGTTTGACGTTGGTTACCCTTTTAGGCGGGTGAGAGAGGAGTGTGAGCACTCCAAGGCGGATATTTAAGCTCGAGCTTGAGCACCTTGCTCATTACCTCTTCAAGACCGGCTTCTCCTTTTGCTTTGAGCTCGGGAGTGAGGATTGCCTTTGCCGAGGCAAAGGGCTTGGATCGGCCTTTGCATTTGATCTTGTACTCAATCACTCCATCCTTGTGCTTCCAAGGAGTGAGAGTCATCATAGAATGTTGGCTCGGCTCGGATTTAAACCCATGATGCTTACTCGATCCGTTTCGCATCGTAGCCTTGGCTTTTGTCTTCTTCTTTGCGCCCTTGCTACCCTCAACGTCCTTCTCCATTGTGGTGGGAGGGATCGGTTCCAAACAAGTGATCATGTCAACTTCCGAAGCTTCCTTGTCATTACCATAACCCAAATATTTTCTCTCAAGAGACTTCTCTTCCTCTTCATAGACCTTTGGGGGTGGAGCTTCTTCAACCATATCACATCTACCCACATATAATATTTCTTCTTCTTGAGACTCATCATCCTTCATGGTGATTGTACCACAAATTTTATTGGAAGAAGTCCTCATTTGGTAAAACACCTTTTCATCCACATTCAAGAGAACTATCCTTTGCTCTTTGAAGTCCATTCTAGCACCGGTAGTGAGTAGGAACGGGGTTCCAAGGAGAAGAGGGAGCTTGTTGGTTTTTCTCATCTCCATGACCACAAAGTCCGTTGGGACTATGCAATTCCCAACCTTGAGTGGTTAGTCTTCGAGGAGACCAAGTGGCTTCATTGAAGAAGCATCTCCAAAGGTGATAGGTGATGGATGATAGGCAAGGCTCTTGAGCATCTCATGGGAGATGACGTTCACACTTGACCCGGAATCACACAAAGCATCCTCAATCTCCAAATCTCCAAGAGAGCAAGGTATAGAGAATTTACCGGGATTACCAAGCTTGGGGAGAGACTTAGGCTCGATCCTAGGTGAGCTTGGTGAGTCTTTGCATTCAACCAAGGCCACGTTCTCATTCTTCTCAAGGGTCACTCCCCCACCTTGTTCCTCAATGTCCTCATTGAGCTTCAAGGGAGCTTGAGATCCATAGAGTAGAAGCTCAATCTAATTAGTGGCGGCTTCATGATCTTCAATGGGACGTGGCTCCTTTGAGAAGATGGCATTGCAATACTCCTTTGCTTTCCCATTTGAAGAGCTTTGTTGTACTTTGTCTCCATTGTTTCCCTTGGTCTCCATTTCTTGCACTTTGGAACTCAATGCCTCAAGCTTCTTGTGGAGATCATTGTATGAGCAAGCTACCTTGGTATTTATTTCCTCCATGTTCTTGCTTATATCCAATGCTCCACTTGCTTGGCCTTGGAGAAGTTGTTGAAGAACATTTTTCACATCGAGGTCTTGAGGCATGGAGTTAGTGCCTTGAGATTGTGGGGCAAAGATTTGTTGATAACCACCTTGGTTTGGTTGGAAGTTGTTTTTGGGAGCATAGCTTTGTTGGTGATTAAGATGGGCTTGACTTTGGTTGCCATAGGTGTTGTTGAAACCTCTTTGATAGCCACCATTGTTCCCAATGTAATGCACTTCTTCGGTGTTGCTCAAATCCACCATTTCTTCACCAACGAAGTGAACCGGTTTAGTGGAAGCATTGAGAAGCTTGTCCATCATGGTAGCTTGCTTCTCCATCATGTATGATTGCTTATCTAACCTCTCATGGAGAGCCATCATGGTTTTGGTTCGTTTTTGCTCCTCAAAGTCACTTGTGGCTCCTGTAGACCGGTCATAGTCATCACCATAAGTGCCATCACTCAATGCAAGGTTCTCTACAAACTCCATTGCTTCATTCACTTCTTTACCCAAGAAGCTTCCATTAGAGGCGGTGTCAAGCAACATGCGGATCTTGGGCAATGCTCCACGGTATAGAGTGCTGAGGAGTGAAGCATCCGAAAATCCATGATGAGGGCATTGCGATGTATAGCTCCTAAACCGCTCCCATGCTTCATTGAAGCTCTCATTCGCTCTTTGAGTGAAGCTTGATATCTCGTTCCTTAGCTTGGCCGTTCTTGAGTGGGAGAAGAACTTGGCAAGGAAGGCGGTTTTGCATTGATTCCAAGAGGTAATAGAACCTTGTGGGAGGTTCTTTTCCCATTGCTTTGCCTTGTCTCCAAGAGAAAAAGGAAACAACCTTAGCTTGAAGCTATCCTCCGACACTCCATTCATCTTTGTCAAGCTACAAATACGGTCAAAGTGATCCAAATGATCAAGAGGGTCTTCTACCGCAAGGCCATGAAACTTGTTACTTTGCACCATGTTGATGAAGCTTGCTTTGACCTCAAAGTCAATGCATTCAACCGGGTGTGCATGAATCCCTTGGCGGTTGACATGAGCATTTGCCGCATCACCCGCTCCAACAACGTTTTGACCTCTAGCATTATGGGCGGGTGGGTGGTGGTTTCCATTACCACCATATGCTCCTTGATCTGGAGCTTGGTCGACGTTTTCATTCTCTATATCCATACCCAACCTCTCAATGTGTTGAGCACGCCTTCTTTCTCTCCTTTCTCTAACCCCACGGTCCAAGAGGTGTATCTTGTCGATTGGTTCAACAAGGTTGTGTACACCTCTAGCTCTTGTGTTCATGTACCTACAAGAGAGAGCTTGGAAGAAAGATTAGTAACCAAAAGATAAGAAAAAGGCTTAATCTCAAAAAGAAATAAAATCCTAATGTTGAAAGCTAGACCCAATTGGCAATGGCGCCAAATTGATAAATGGATGTTTACCTATATCAATTACCTAAAATGCCTATTGAGCATAAAAGGATCGAACCAAGGGTTAAGTTTCAAGCACTAGGAATACATACTACTAAGTGAATTAAGCAAACAAATAGGGGTTTGTGATTAAGAAGCTAAAATGAGTGATGCAATTCAATGAACAAAAAAGAATCCAAGGATAGGGTTATTGAAATAGAGTGATCCAAGTCCTAATTGTGATGTCTAAAGCTTTATGAAGACTAATCCCTAGGTAATAGATCCTAATTTAGACTAATCCTATGTCTATACACTAATCACTTTGCTAATCATTAATCCCATTAGCAAATTGTCATTTGTGGAACAACCATTAGCAAGCCTTGAGAACATATAAACAAGATCAACCAAATAATCACTCTAGACAACTAATCTCTTAGGCTAGAAATGAAAATCTCTTGAAAAGTTCCTCTAGGCATTTCATCAAACACCTTGTGTGCATGAAATGCCTCATGTCTAGATCCACTTTCCCAAGCTAGATCCATCATTAAAATCACTTAACAAGAAAGGATAAAAGATATTCTACCCTATGACATCACAAATCAAGCCTTGGATCATCTAATTCTACCTCATCCCTAGATCCTAAAGAACTACTAAAACCCCATAAAAAGGACCTCTCAAAATCGATGGAGAAAGAGAGAGAATCCATGGATGGTTCTTGTGTAATCAAAGAAGAGATGAGATAGGAAGAAGAGATTCAATCAAAGAAACAATCAATTGCATAAATTAAAGGATCTCTCTCTCCAAAAATCTCTTTCTCTCCTAAAGGGGAAGGTATTTTTGAACAAAGAAAGCACAAGAATGAAAATTAGGGTTTTTGGGTTTATAAATGAAAATGGACGAACCGGGTCAACCCGGAACAAACCGGGTATTGACCCGGTCGGATCTTGGATGCGTCTTCGATAAATTCGAGGCATCTCCCTAGGCTGATGTCCAAATGACATGATTTTTGCTTGTGTGAACAACTAACTCTTCCCTATACAACTTTCATGAAGGCCAGAGAGGCTGAATATGATCGGAAGAACTTCGTTTTACCGGTTCTTTGGACGATGTCATCTCTTCTCGGCCAGACAGATCATGCTTCAGTGTCTTGGCCATAAAATCCGATCCAAAGGTCCAAATGATATGATTCAAACTCCTGTGTCAAATCTGATTCACTCCTCTACAAGTTTCATGAAGACCACTGGAGTTGTTTCATATCGGAAGGCCTTCGTGTTTTCAGTTATTGGGACGGTTTCATCTTCTCTCGGCCAGACGGATATACCTTCAGTAAATCCGTTTTATCTCCCTATTCATATGTCCAAATAACCCGATTCAAACTCCTGTGTAAAGCTGATTCACTCCTCTACAACTTTGGTGAAGACCACCGAGGCTAATTCGGAGTGGAGACCCTTCAAAACCGACGTCACTCCTCGGTACCACACGTCGGTGCTAAGAAATTTTCCCTCTGTTTCCACACCGAGCAGTTGCACCGACCAGTGACCTCGGTATTGAAGAAACCGTCTCGGCCAGGTGGACATATCTCTGGTAAATCAACCATATCTCTCAAACCACACGTCCGAATGACTTGATTCCAACTCCTATGGTTAGAGGACTCTTCGGGCTACAACTCGCATGAAGACTCCAAGAGCTGTATCAAATCGGAGCGCCTTCTTCTGATCGGTTCTTTAAGACGTTCCGGATGGTTCCTCTCTAGTCTTTAAGCACCAAATCTCCAAACGCCACCAAGTGTCTCCAAACACCTAGAAAACTCCTCAAAGACATACAAAAGACTCACAAGGAACTAATGCAGCTCCTAATACTCTAAGTGGGACAAAACAAGTATGAAATGCCATGAAGATCCAAGTAAATGATCTAAAACCTACATGATATGCATGCTTAAACTATGCAAATTATGGACACATCACTTCCACAGCGCCGGCGCCGCGCCACCCCTCTAGAGCTTTTTTTAGATCTTTCTCACTCTGGTGACTCCTCTGACGAATCCGACGTCGTGAGGGAGCTACCCTCTTTTTTGTGAACCGGCGACACTTCAACCGTAGAAGGGAGTGCTTCTCCGGTAAGATTTGGGGTCGTAGGGTTGGCTAAGCGGCGGCGAGGCAAGGTGTTTCTGCGGTGCTGACGGTTGAGTCTCCTCGCTCCGGATCTGTGAGGACATGATGCGGCGAGGCTTCTCTTCCTGGAGCTCCTGTGGAGGCGTCTCTGCTCAGCGGTGGAGGTGGTTGGTCCTGTTTCCATCTCGCCTTAGGCGGAGGTCCTGTTCCGCTCCAGTATGCTCCTTTGGTGTTTCGTTTGTGGGGTTTTTATCCTCGGATCCGTGTCGGTTTCGGTCTTCTGGGGTTGGTGGTTCGAGTAGGGTTGAGGTGACTGGTGGTTTTGCCAGCGGTGGTTTCTCTGTCTGGTGGTAGTGTCTGTGTCTGGTGGCGACTTTCCCGGCGGCGGCGATTAGGGTTTTCTCGGGTGACTCTGGTTCTGCGTTCGTTTCGGCTTTAGTTGGATCCGGTCTTCGTCTTCAAATTTTATTTGGTTTAGTGCTTCTAACAAGGGCCAATCTGGGTCATTTTGGTTCAGTTTTAGTTTCCGGTTTACTATTATCGAGGGTGGTCCGGTTGCCGTCGACTTCGAGTTTCCAAACCGGTTTTTTTCTCTTTTATTTTTCGGCGGTCCGCGGTGGTGGTTTTCGTGAGGTTATAGATATGAAGATCGTCAGATCGAGCCGTCTGTTGTAAAGGTGAAGTCAGAGGACGGCAGATCTATGAAACAGAGGCTTCTTTTAGCGGCGTTCCTTCGTATTCAACGGCCTCTCCTCACTATCCGTTGTGGGACTTTGTAGCGGGACGAAATCTCCGGCTCCGACGGAGTTAACCGGTCCGACGGAGCTCCTTCCTACAAGCCCGATTAGGTGTCTGTTGTTTATTTTCAGGTTTTTAAGACAGCTCGGGACGGCGTCATTGCCTCGGGGTCCTCGTATCAGCGGAATCATTTCGGGAAGGAGTATGGTGACCATCCGTCCTTTGCTGCTATCCCATCAGAGTGGAGATTTGAATCCACCCTCCCTCGTGTTGGGATCCTCCCTTCGCGATGGGCCCCTCAAGACGGTATCTCACCTAGGTAAGGTATTTTTTTATGTAAGGGATTGGCTACTGGGTCGGCCTTTGTCGCCCAGTTACCATATAAGTCAGATCCGGTCGGTGATGTATTTATACCTCATCGGCTCTACTTGATTTAATTAAATGGATAGTTCGAAAAAAAAAAATCAACTCCTTCTTTTTCTCCTCTTCTCCTACTCTTCGTCTCCTTCGCCGTCGACCCACACTAAGCCTTCTCTCTTCTTTCTCTCTCGATCCCTCTTACGGTGGTTCATCTCGATCCATTCCTTTCTTATCGGGTGTTATTCAAACCAAATTCTATTGCTTCGATTTATGTTTTCGAAAAATTTCAGATTACACAAATCGTTTTCCTTCTCCCACGCCTCATTCTTCGTAACACAAATATAAAGTTAACCTCCATCTCCATCTTCTTAATATCACCACGAACAAAACGCACTCGATCTCAATCGTTTTCAAATGGATAAGGCATGGATTTGGCTGCGAAGGTATGAACTCAAATCTCTCGAGCTAACTTGTATTCGCCGATTAAACTTGTTAGGCTAACTTGTATTTTCCGATTTAACATGTAGGACTAGTCTTGAGTACTCAGAAGGAGCAACTAATTTCGTGAATTCATCAGCAAGAAGATTGGGTAATCTGTCTGAAATGCTATGCCCCTGTAGAGATTGCCGCAATTTATGCCATCAGTTATTAGATAAAATAGTTGAGCATCTAGTGATTAATGGTATGGATAAGAAGTATAAGAGTTCTTGTTGGAGTATTCATGGTGAAAAAAGAGATGATACAAAAGACAATGCTCTTGAATCTGAAACTGAGGCATTTGATTTGTTGAAGACATCATTTTGTATGGGTGAAGGTAATCCAAGTCAGACGAATGAAAATGGGGAAACAAATGATGATGATGAAACAGTAGAGGAAACAAAATTTAGGAAAAAGTTAAGAGAAGCTGAAACTCCATTGTACTCTACTTGTATCAAATACACAAAGGTTGCAACAATCATGGGACTTTACATAATCAAAGTTAAGAGTGGTGTGTCTGAGCACTACTTTGATCAGTTGTTGGTTTTAATTCATGATATGCTACCTGAAGACAATGTTCTTCCAAGAAAGAGAAGACCATTTTTTGCCAAAGGTTATCTAAGTTTAGAGGTCCTGATGGTTATTGTGGTAATATTGCTAATAGTGTTTCAGTTAACCCTCCTAATATAGGTAGTTTGAAGTCGCATGATCATCATGTGCTAGTACAGAACTTGTTACCAGATGCGTTAAGAGGGTTGCTACATAAAGGACCCATGATTGCCATAAACAGATTATGCAATTACTTCAACAGATTTTGTCAGCGTATCATTGACCCGGAGAAACTTATATCAATGGAGACTGAGTTTGTGGAAACAATGCGTCAACTGGAGTGGTTCTTCCCTCCATCCCTTTTTGATATCATGTTCCACCTTCCAATACATCTATCAAAAGAGGCACGTTTGGGAGGACCAGTACACTTCCGCTGGATGTATCCCTTCGAAAGGTTTGATGTACTCATTTGCTTTAATAGATGTATTTCCTGCTATGATGTTTGACTAATATTCATATTTCTTGACTGAGTTGTAGGTACATGAAAAAAATAAAGGCTTATGTTAAGAATCATGCAAGGCCAGAAGCATGTATGGCTGAGGGGTATTTATCTGGAGAATGCATTGCATTTTGTTTAGAGTTCCTTCAAGATTCAGTACCAGTTAAAGAAACAGTTAATCGTAATGAAGATATTGAGGATGATAGAATGGTGGTTAAAGGTCGACCTCTGCAGAAGGGTAAAGAGGTTACCCTTTCTTATAAAGATAGAGACATTGCACATCGCTATGTGCTAATGAACATGGCATCTATGGATCCCTATGTTGAGTAAGAGTTTACCCTTTAAGTTTCAGCTATTTTTAATTATAATTTTATTTTCATAATTGTTGTTTATTATAAAATCAGGATGCATTTGGTAGAATTAAAAGCTAATGATGCTCGATGTGCTAGAAATGAAACATTGATGTGGAAAAACCATACTGAGCAGTTTGCACAATGGGTAAAAAAAAAGGTTTTCATCTTGACTGGTTTTCTTGATTATCATTTTAGTAAATGTACAGCTTGTTATCTTCCTGTATTATTATGTTATGATTTTAGTTTAGTTAATTAATAGCTTGTTTGCTTGATGATCATGCTCTGATTTTAGTTTAGATAATTAATAGCTTGTTTGCTAGGAGGTGAACCTTCAGATGAACCAAGCAGCATATTTGAAAGATCCATTCATTCTACCTTCTCAAGCGAAACAGGTTTTCTACTCTAGGGAAGATGATTCTTCAAATTGGTATGTTGTTATGAGAGCACCACCTAGAGGCTATAATGAGTTGGAAACAAAGGAGGATTTAGGTGGTGTACCTTTGTCTGTCCAAGAAGTCGATGATCTGGATGGTCAAGCTTCTGATGATGATAATGTTTATGTTAGGAATGATTGTGAAGGGTTATTAGTGGTAGATTGATATAGTCTAACTAATGTTTGATAGGTTGATGGTTTATGGTTTTGTAAACATGGATTAATTGTTTTTATGGTTTTTATATTATGAATTAATTGTTTTATTATTATTATTACAAATATTCCAATAATATATTACAATTAAAAAAACGAAATTCCATTTATTAATTTTCGGGTAATTATAAAATAAATTAATAACACAAATAATTTGCTATCTAAGTAAAACAAACTGCTATAGGTACAACCCAATTATAATACAAATCCAATGCTATAGAAAAAAAAATACCAAACGCTATTATTAATGAGTTTTAATAACAATTATAAAACGTTATTATAAATATTAACAATTGCAGAGAAAATAGCGCTATCGTTCTTTAATTAACTATATCGTACGTCAAGTCCGCTATCTAAAGTGCCCGACCTACAATGACGGGCGCTGTCAGAGCGTTTTAGGAAATGCTATGGTAGTTGAATCATAGCATTTAACAGCCGCTATTAATACCCACATTTCTTGTAGTGAGATCATGAAGAACCATTCCCATGTGCATCTTTCAACATGATTCGATCTTATGACGTGAGGCAAACCTCATACATTTCAACATACAAGCATCCAACACGTTCGCCAAGCACGGCCAATGTTGACGAATCATACTCCAAGGAAGCTCCAAGTCTGATTTTTCATTGTGATCCTAGAGGAGATCACCATCTCAAACTTAATGACAAAAATCCCGACTGGGAATTGCGTGATAAGTTTTATACGAATGATTACAAGGTTAGTTCAAAGGAAACTTGTTTTCGAACAAGATATTTCTTCAACTAAGCTCACCTCGCTACCGACGTCGAGCTAAACAACTTAAAACAAAAGCGCTCAATGGGAGGCAACCCATTTCAGTACTTTTTATTTTTTAGTTTTTATTTTTTTTCTATTGACGTTATCTTTTTTTAGTTTCAGTTTTCAAAAAATTCAAAAAACACAAAAAAAAAAATAAAAAAAAATGAAAAGATGAAAAGATGAAAGGACGGTACGAGACTTCTTTGTCCAGCATGAACCGCGAGGAGATGTTTGGCTGCAAAAGAAGCCCTACTGCGGGTGAAACACCTCGACCCGCGGCGAACCTGCCTCCGGCCACAGTCACGTCCCATCGACCCGCGGCGAAACACCCTTTGGCCGCGGTCGCGCAGCTTCGACCCGCAGCCAACCCCATGTCAATCCCATTCAATCCCCAATCGATTCCAATACATTCCCAATCACCCCCACACCTATTCCCCATCAACCAAAATACCATCTACCACTATTCCATTCTCACATCAATTCCCCACCACTACCAGGTAAGTTTTCTTTTACCCGAAACTTTTTCAATGATTGCAAACTTTATTTCTCGTCCTTGCTCGATTTACTTCAGACTGGAGACAGTGTAATTTAAGTCTGGGGATGATTCCATCTCTTACTAATCACCTTTTCTTTCATGAGTCTTTGCATTTTGCATTTTTTTTAAAAAATTCAAGTTTTCTAATAAAGTAGGAATACGTTTTGAGAGAATGATGAAAGAATTCCATGACGACAACCGACCAATGTGCTTCTACGCTATTTTCTAGTAACATGCTCTTTCATAATTTGGTTCTAGATTATGCCTTAGCTAGAGTTTCTGTTAATGCGAAATCCTCAGAGGAATTTAGACCATAGAGATTCTTTAGGATGGAATATACTAGCTTTATTATATTTGGACTTTAACTTGACTTAATTTTCTCATCATAGGTTTAGGCAAAGATAATGAATCATACATTCATGACGTTCTTTTACCTTTAACCACTCTTTATCGTACCTGAATGGCCATCTCATCTTTAGTTGGTACCCCACCCGAACCTTAACCATTTTTCAAACCTCATGCATTCTCTCTTTGTGTCTTATGTGCATATATGTACAAAAACACCGGAGAGGGAAGAACGACATAGTTTTCAGTCACTAAAGACGAAGACTATACGCGATCAGTGGAGGTGAAATCAACAAAGATGAGAGCTTGGTTCTGCATTGGAAAATCTCAAAATCATGGTAAATTTTTGTGCCCTTAAGACTCTATCTCAATAAAATGTGTATCCCCCTTTAAAAAAAAATCAAAAATAATCGAAAGGGAAAGAAATAGTGTCTAGGTTGGCCGAAATTCTTATGAGGCATCCATGATTCGTTTGTAAGAAGATTGTCATTCCGATCCCACATAAAATTCTAAATATGGAGGAATGACATAAAACTTTTATTTTTGCAGAAAGGAGGAAGTGCGACATTTTTTACACAAGAAGAAGTTATTGGAAGCTGTGGTTCTCAATAGGCCCTTCATATCTTGCTATTTTGCATAATATCTCGCACCTTTCGGTGAAATTACAGTAACCCGAAACACTTTTAACATCACCTCTAAATGCCTTTAATACCTTGCATTGATTGTCTTGGTTTGATCCTTTTGATGAGAAGTTCACATTTATGCTTAATGAATTTAGAGAGCTAGTTGACCTAAATTTTGGATTTTGAAAGTCTAGCTTTCGTATGACGGATATCGTGGACTATTGTTACGGAAACTTCTGGTAATAATTTTCTAGTCTAGGTTGCGATTGATGTAGTTCGATGGTTATGGTTTAGAAGGACGGTCTCCGAACTTTCGAGTTCCCTATGATTTTGTTTGATCTTTCCGAGTTTTGGTTTTGTTTTGTTTGAGGACAAACAAAGTCTAAGTCTAGGGGAGTTGAGAACACCGTATTTTCACCCGTTTTACTATTTATTTTATAACACTTTAATAAGTGTTTCATTTGGTTTTATATGTTTTTATTACGTTTCTCGCACATTTATAGTTTCAAGACTCTTTTCAGGTTACTTAGGCAAAAGCATTGCATATTGGAGAAAAACCAAATTTTCGGCTCAGTGTCAAACCATCATAATTTTAATTACCAAAGAGGTTCTTCTCACCGTCTGATCTAGCCCAATTTTGGAGATATTCAAGAAGGACCAGCTATCTTTCCATTCAAACTGATTTGAGGACAATCAAACAGATCAATCAAAAGATACATGAAGATCAAGAAGTCCCATTTAACCATGGGCAGTAGCTACCGACCCGCGGCCAAGAGGCAGTTCACCGCAGGCAAGAGCCTTCCACCCGCGGCCAAGGTCTGTTTCGCCGCGGACAGAGACCATGGACCCGTGGCCGAACCCTGTTTCGTCCCCCTAACACTACAAGAAAACACAGTTTTTGTGACTATTTTTTGCGACTGCTTTTTTTAGTAACAAAAAAGATAAATGATATTGTGACTGATTTGCGACTACTCATAATGCAGAGGTATAATAGTCACAAATTACCGACTAAAAAAGGTAGTCATACAATAGTCCCATAATTGCGACTATTTAAGGACTTGCAAAAGTAGTCCCAAATTTGTGACTGATTTGTTTCGGTTTAGCAAGTACACTCGATTTTTTTAAAATAAAAATCAAATAATATTCAAAAAAATTTTAAACCCTAAACCATCAAATAATATACAAAAACATCAAATAATATATATAAAAAAATCAACACTTACCATTTTTAAAATATAATCATTTTATAAATCCTAAATTATAAACCCTAAACCTCTAACCCTTAATCATAAACTCTAAATCTTAAATTATAAAATATATTTTTGAACAGCTATATACCCAAAATCATTGTAAAATGATATTCAAACCTTATATGTTCTTAAAGTTTAGGGTTTAGGGTAACATGTACACTAATTTGCAATCCCAGTTTTTGTGACCAATTTGGGACTACTTTGCGACTAATTTTTAATAGTAATCACAAAATAATCTCAAATTTGCGACTAATTTGCAACTACACTCGATTTTTTTTATAAATCAATAAATACCACAAACCCTTAACCCTAAACCCTAAACCTCTAACACTTAATCATAAACTTGATTTAAATATTAAATTGTAAACAACATCAAATAAATAAACATCAAATAATATACAAAAAAATTCAACACTTACAATTTTTTTTAAATATAATCATTTTATACATCCTAAATTCTAAACTCTAAACCTCTAACCCTTAATCATAAAATCTAAATTTTTAATTGTAAAAAATATTTTTGAACAACTATATACCCAAAATCATTGTAAATTGATATTCAAACCTTATATGTTCTTAAAGTTTAGGGTTTAAGTTAACATGTACACTAATTTGCAAATCCAGTTTTTGTGAATAATTTGGGACTAATTTGCGACTAATTTTTAATATTAGTCACAAAATAGTCCCAGATTTGGGACTAATTTGCAACTCCACTTGTTTTTTTTTTATAAAAATCAATAAATTCTAAACTCAAACCACAAACCCTTAACCTTAAACCCTAAACCCTAAAACCTAAACCCTAAACCCTAAACCCTAAACCCTAAACCTCTAACCCTTAATCATAAATTCGATCTAAATCTTAAATTTTAAACTAAATCTTACACATACACATCGAATAATATTGAAAATATTCAAAACTTACAATTTTTTTAAATATGATCATTTATAATCCCTTTTATAAATCCTAAATTCTAAACCCTAAACCTATAAACCTTAATCATAAACTATAAATCTTAAATTATAAACTAGATCTTACACATAAACATCAAATAATAAACAAAAAATATAACATTTACAAAAATTTCAATATAATCATAACATCTACTAAGTGTTACATGTGTTTTATAAGGAATTATTTTGAAAGATAAAAACTCTCTCAAAATTTACTTATTTTCAAGTTTTAATATATTTTTGAAATGCTAGATACATAAAATAATTGTAAAATCATATTCAAATCTTCTAGGTTCTTAAAGTTTAGGGTTTAGGGTAAAAGTTTGTTTTTGTCACAAAATGATCCCAAATTTGGGACTGTTTAGCAACTTCAGTCGATTTTTTTCATTTGTAGTCACAAACTAGTCCCATTTTTGCCACTAATTTGCGACAAAATGACAAAAATAATGAAAGTTTCTCATTGGTTAGTTCATTGTGACGAGGATTAGTTTAATCCAACGGTGGAGGATCTAATTTTTTTTAATTGAATTTATTTCTCTCTCCTCCCACGATTTTCTTTCTTCTTCCTTCCCTTCTTTTTTCTTCCTTCTCTTCGACATCTAATTAAGTCTCTTTTTTAGTTCTTCCTTCGATCTAACTATGTTTTTTTTTTCAGATGCTCACCGATGCTATCAACGAGAAGCTTCATCACGGAGGAGGAGGAGGAGGCAGTGAGCGGAGAGGAATTGTAGGTCTGAAGAGGATTCGCGGAGGTCGTCGATGCGACCAAGCAGCTCTATAGGAGTCTGACGGTGGCGATAGGAGAGGCTGGCCTGATCTTTCTTCTTCCTTCTCACCAGATCGTTAATTGACGAAGCATCAAGAAGCTTACCGCAGCTAAGGACGACGGGCGGTGAAGAGAACCGCATGGAAGGCGGTGCGGAAGGAATTGAAGCCGAGATTGGAGGGAATTGGAGCCGATATCGGAAGCTTACCGTCGTTTCCCGTCGAGATCGGAAGCTTACTGAAGTTTCCCGTCGAGAAGCTTACCGTCGTTTTTTTTTTCCCTTTTTATATTTTTTTATTTTAATTTTCTGTAATTAATTAATTTAATAAATAAAATTATTTTGTTTTTGTATTTTGTTTTTTGTTTTTTTAATTTTTTTTAATAAGTAGTCGCAAAATCAGTCTTTAAATTAAGACTGATATGTTAGTCACATATTAGTCGCAAAAGAGCGACTGTTTTGCGACCATTCAATTTAGAGACCAAATATTAGCGACTAATTTTTTGAGACTATTTTGGTAGTCGAAAAACTGTGTTTTCTTGTAGTGATAAGTCCATTTGCAAGCCCGTTCAAATCCGGTCAAGGAGAAACTCTAAAGACCTATGAAATCAGAGCACAAGACCTATAAATATGTGCTTTTAGAGACAAAACCACGTGTGTTACTTTGTAGTCTTCAATTTAGTATTATTTTGTGCTTGTTTTTACATTTCTTTTCGTAAGCTTTGTTCTTTACTTTCGAGATTGGTGAAGAGATTCTCTCCGGAATTTGTTCTTAAAATTGAGAGACTCCTTCATCGATCTCCTGTTATTTATTTAATCATGTCTTTTATTTCAATTATGTCTGAGTAGTTTAATCGTAGGGTTTAAAGGGATTATCGAGGGAAATTCTATGTTCGGTAAGGATTTCACAAGGTAAAACCCTAGCTGATTTCTAGTAATCTTTTTTATAGATCGTTGTTAATGCATGAATCTAGTGTCATGAACTAGAGGCTTATTCCTGGGTGTTAAAGAACCACCAAAAGTGCTGAATCTAAATACCCGAATCGTTCATCTATAAGAGCGTGTCGCGTTGTAAGATATGAAATTATACTTACGGAGTGCCGTGAGCTTATAAGAACCAGCTTGAACATCATGACTTTTTGTGCGGCCGGAGACAAAAGTTATCGATCGAGTACATAAGTTATTGGTGCGTAAGATTTACGAAATTAGGTTACACCATTTATTCTGTTCAGTTCGTGGAGTTACTAAAAACTTTGTTACTAAGAGCTTAGGGACCGTGTTTGAATCGAACATACCCTAAGATATCCCTGTCGATCCAACATCGTTTTTATTAGAGTTTACAAATCGCTTTTTCTCTTTTTACTTTCAAGCCATCGATTTTCATTATAAGTTTACAAGCAATTTTCTGTTTTTTTGTTCTTTACGATTTTCGTGACAAAAACCCTACAAAAATTTATTCTCGTTTCAGAGTTCACTACAAGAAAATGGCATATTGGTAGCAGTGCACTGTAGCACTAATTCACCAACTACTACTAAAAGTGAAAAATTCGGATTCCAACTTTTTCGTAGCATTAAATTAGTGCTGGGAAAAAATATCAATAAGTGGGAACCTAAAAATGAGTACTATAGCTGAAAATTGAGTTTGGTGGCAAAAGACTTAGCCATTTTTTTCGTTTTTCCGCCATTGTCACAGTCGAGCATGCAAAGCTCATTTGGGCAAATTTTCACTTTTCATCAAATCTAGTGTATTCTCTCTCAAAGACCACCACGAAACCCTTTTCCCTTTTTAATTTCAGTCCTTAAATCCTCAATTTTCCTCTGTAATCAGTGTGTAGAAGTAGATTTGAAATGAAATTCAGCTCTCTTCCTGTCTGAGCTGGTGTCATCTCCGCCGTTCTCGTCCATCGTCGATATTTTAGCGCCGCTCTCTTCCATCGTCGGTATTTCAGGTGAAACCCAACTATGATTTCTGTAGTTATGAACCCTAGATTTAGTTCCTCATTCAAAGTGGCTACGATTTCTTTGATTAATTTCAATTACCTCTAATTATCATCCTACATAGGTATGTTAGTACGTGAACACGTTCCAGTCGTTATCGATAATTGGAAAAAAGTTAGTGAAGATATCAGAACTGTTCTGTGGAAATCTATTCTGGTAATCTTTTATTCTCTTTTACATATGTTAATTTAACTTGTATTTGGTTGTCATTCAATCTTAATTGGTATTTTTTATTTGAAACTGAATGCAGACAAGGTTTGACGTGGATGAAGAGTTCAAAAAGGCTGATGTGTTTAAGCAGATGGGATGTCTGTTTCGAGCATCTAAATCACGCCTAGTGACCAAAGTGAGGGAAGCTACAACATTAAAAGATAGGATGAGTCTGCGACATAATAATGTGCTTACAACCGAATGGCGTAAATTTGTGAGAGAAGACTAGTAACGCCTTTAAGGTATTAACTTATCTATCTTTGTTTATTGTCATATGGAATAGCAACATTTAAGTTTTTCACTCTTCTCTAGGTTGTCAGTGATTCATACAAGGAAAGAAGAATGAAGCATATACCTCACACTTGCGGGAGTAAAGGAATGGTCAGAGTGAGAGAAGATTTGGCAAAGACTAGCCCAGAACCATCTAGGGTGACGAGGCTAAGAGTTTGTGTCAAGTCTCGTACTAGAAAGGATGGTACCCCTGTAAACGATATTGCAACTAAAATGATTGTAAGTTATGTTCATTCTATGCAATGAATCTGTAAATTGGTTGTGATGGTTGGTGGTTCTTATGAATTTGGAATTGTGTTTCCAGAGACAGGCATCAGATGTAGACATGGACGGTCCTCAGGATTCAACAACAACGAATCCAAAGGAAGATATGCTAACCCAGATTTTGGGACCTGATAATCCTGGGAGATTGAGGGCAATGGGTAGAGGCATGAGCTTGACCAAATCTGCTTGTTTCCAAGTCAAGAACGACTGTATGGCTGCAATGGAAGAAAAGCAATTTCAATTGCAGAAACAGGTTGAGAGTTTAAAGCAAGTTCTTGCCAAAATTAATAACCAGGTTAGCATATTATCTTCACATTGGTCTACTGATTATTACTTACTCAGTTTTATCAAGATAATGATATATGGTCATTGCTTCTCATATGACAGAACACTCAGGCTGATGTTGGTGAAAACTCGATTCAAAGGGTATGCATTGACATCATATACCTGTACGTAGACTTTTATTTATGAGCTGATTTCTCATTCTTTATTTTCCATATTAGAGTGTAAACACCATATCACTTCCCAAGTGTTATTTGGTTGACTGGGGCTGTGCTGAGGGGAATGTTGCTGAGGGCCGTGTTGTGTCTTCTGATCCTGATGAGTTGGTGAATGGAATTCCAATAGGCCCTGACCATGTGAAGGTTTTCATTGAATCTGCTATCAAACCGGATGCATTTCTATGGAGGCCTGCAGCTGAGATGTTTACTATTGAGGATGCACTTGGCGAAATGGTTGCATGGCAAGCCGAGTACTACATTATTCCAACTGCAGGTTTCATGTCAGAGGACATTACACCTAGGGTTAAGTTTCTTAACTTTGGTTATGTATGGTTGCTCTTCATCTTTAGCTGAGTCTTTGTTATTGTTAATTCTCTTCTCTGTTTTTTGAAATTTGTTCTGCAGAGCCCTAGCACAGGTTCAAAGAACATATGCAAGCTTAGGGATTATATCAAGAATGATAAAGTGGTCGCTGTAGGCCGATGGCAGACTCGAGAACCTAAAGCGTTGGTGAATGGACTACCACTTGGTCCAAATGCAATTAAAGTCTATGTTGATGAGGTAGTCAAACCAACTGCATTTATATGGAGGCCTACTGCTGACATGAGAACTGTGGAGCACTCTTTGAAACATTTTGTAGCATGGCCTGCAAATAGAATTGTCATTGAGACAACAACTCCAACCTCCTGAACTACAACCTTCAAGTTCTAATGCAGTAAGTCCAGATTCTCAGATTGAGAAGTCTACAGTAACTCCTACAGCACCTCTAAAGAAACCTCCATCCAGTTTGAAAGATTCTACGAATGAGAAGTCTCCATTATCTCCAGCATCACCTATTCGCAGATCTACGGTACATTCTTTTATCGTGTTACAAATGTTAGCTGGACTTTATATTTGATTGGTTGTAGTTTGCTGCTTGAATTTTGTTTATGTTTGTTGCTGGTTGTTCATGTAGCGTACCAAATTCAAGGAAAATCAAAAATGCAAGCTCATGGATATGTCCGGAAAGAAGGTTGTTGTTGCTGAGGGACATTGGTCAACGAATAATCCTGAGCATCGTGTCCACTTTGTACCTTTGGGCCCTGGTGCATGTCGAGTCTTGGTGGATGTTGTGAAGGTTAAAGATGCTGCAGTATGGAGAACTAATGATGAGATCGAGTATATGGAAGATGCACATGGAAGCTCTATTGCATGGCCCGAGGATAAAGTGGTTATGGTAAGCTTTTTCACCATTTGGTCTTTCTTTGGTTTTACTAAAGCGGAAAAATATGTGAAACTAATCCAAGCTAACTTTTGTTTTCAGTTCTGAAGTCAAAACCAAAAGGACCTCGCACTTTACTTCTTTTAAGAGATAAATAAAGACTTTGTGTTTCAGTACTTGATATTTTAAAGACATGCTATTGTGTTTTGTTTAAGACTTGGTTTTATTTGTGCAAACTTTGTATGGTCTGGATGTTTAATGGAAAAAGTTTTATTATGTGTGTATGACTTGGTTTTATTATGTGTGTATGACTTGTTTTTTAGGTGAAAATTAAACTTTGTATGTATCTTTTGGGGTGAATTTAGTAGATAGCCTTCAATACTTGCAAAATTAGTTAAATAGTACTAAATACTAACGAAATCGCGTTTATAGATAACAATGTTATACAACTAGATACCGGAGATAACTTAGATATCTGACAACCTAAACCCTAAATCCTAAACCTCAAACCCCAAAAGGCTAAACCCTAAACCTTAAAAGGTTAAACCCTAAACCCTAAATCTAAACCCTAATCCCTAAAAACTAAACCCTAAACACTAATTCATAAACCCTAACCCCTAATCATAAACTCTAAACCCTGAACCTTTAAATCATGAACCCTAAAACAATAAATCATAACCCTAAACCAAAAAAACTTAACCATAAACTTGAACATTGAACTCTAACCTCATATTAATATATAGAGAAGTTATATATTAATTACTGATATTCAGATAACAATTTTAACTAAAACATATGCAGGTAACTATATACGAATAACAATGTTATCATCCAAACAAGTAGATAGGAGGGGCTAAAATGACATTTCATTTGTGAACAGTTCATATGAATAGTGTGTAAACTTAAAAACTAATTTTCATAGTATTGGAGGCTATCTAGTGGTATTACTCTATCTTTTGTCACATAGAGTTTAGAAACAAAGCCAAAATCAAGCCAAAGTCATGCCAAATCCTTGTCAAAGCCATGCCAAAACATGTTCGGTTAAGCGGGAAACCAAAAAATCAGATTTGGAGCCAAACATTTTGGCCATTGTTTGATTTTTTTTTTTTTTTTTTTACACAAGGATAAATTATGCGTTATCTCTCTCTCTCGGCATTCCAAAGGACTCATCTTCATTTTCTAGGGTTTAGTTTAGAGAAATCCTCTCATTTTCTCTCAAACTCTTAAACTCTCAATCCCTTTCGCCACCACAAATCCATCTCCGGCGATATTCTTACCCTCGATTTCCCTCCGACGATCTCTTTGTATCCTCGATTTCCATACGTCTCTCCGTCGACTCGATTTGCATCGGTCTCTCCGTCTCCTCGATTTACCTATGCGTCTCCGTCCCCTCGATTTACCTCTGCATCTCTGTCGCACTCGTCCACTTGACACATCGAAGAAGAACCCATGAAAGGTAATCGAGCCCTAACCCCTAGGTTTTACTCATATCTCTCAAAGTTATCAGATTTATCTAACTACGAACTTCTCATTGTAGGAAGTTTCGAAGCCCTAGAGATCTTTGTGGCAACCTAAGACGAAGATAAGCAAGAGACTCAGTATCCGTTGCCAGATGCAGGTAATCCTTTTTGATTTATTGTTCTTACTCGTTTATGATCTATGTAATTGGGCATTATAAATCCAGACATGCATCTTATTGCTGTGCAGGTTGGATCTAGAACTCACAGTGTCAGGCTTTTCACACTAGGTCTCGTCACTCTCACAAGGTATTTGTATTATCTCTCAGCAATTTCACATCTACGTTTTTCACCACTTGTCATGTATGTCTGGTGAATTTCTTTGATTTGTTTCTGTTCAAATTTGTGTCATTTCATGGATATGACTTGTTAAAGTTCACAACTTCAGAAATACTAACTTGTGTTCACTTTGCTAATATAGAAACTGTAGTTACGATTGAAGCAAGGAAAGGAATCGTATGCGGACTCCCAGCATTCGGAGTGAAACCACAAGTCCGCCAACAGCCAGAAGAAGAAGCTAATGACGATCAAGGAAGTGACAGTGACGTGGAGGAGATCACAAGAGAAGAATATAGACGCGCTATGGGCTACCTGATACGCATAGAGGATGACGAAGAAGACATCGATTCGATGTACCGGAGAGCTTTGTGAAACCTCAATAACAATGCCTGATCCACTCCAATGAAAAAGCCAAAACAAGAACAAGGACAGTCCTCACGAGGCGAAGCTCGTCGTAGAGACTAGAGACATGGTATCGATGCCGTTGTAAATACTAGTGTTTTGCTTTTGTCTATGTTTGATGGTTACATGGTATGTTTAAGATTTCATGTTTTGTATGTTATGACTTTGTTGTTTTGGAATTTTAATGGAAAATCTAGTTATATTTTATGATATAATTGTCTTTAATTAGTGTTAATTATATTAATTAGGTAATATCATCTCAATATATAGTAATACAATTATAGCACGATACAAATATTCGGTTGCATTTTATATTTGTCATCACAATTAGTGTTACAGCACGAGAAAAATGCCATGAAACAATAATCAATGGCATTTTTAATCTCCTACTATAGAGTATCTTACAACACGACAAAAACGCCATTAATAAATAATCAATGGCGTTTAAAAATTGTCACTATAAAACAAATTACAGCATTAAAAATATGATACGAAAAATCTAAGAATAGCACGAATATGACGCTAGAAAATTAATTTCTATAGCTTTTGATTCGCTCTATCATAGGTCAGACTAACATAGCATTTAAAAAATGCTACGATTGGGGGGGTCTATTGTAGCTGCGGCGAACCTAGCGTTTTAAAATACGCTACCAAAGGCTACGGTAGCATTTTTTTCGCGCTACCAACGTGCCTTTTTCTTGTAGTGCTTCCTTGCTAATTCCTTGTCTAAGGTCTCACAGAAAAGCATTCCCTCCATGTGGATCGATTCCTTAAGTCCTACAACGCACATCTGTGTACTTGCAGACTTTTAGGTTTATAAATTTAAAACCTGAAGTTTCGGAAACAATCTTATCGCATCAAGTTTTTGGCGCCGTTGCCGGGGAGGCGATCGGTATCGTTCTGTCACACCTTAGAGGTTAGTAAATCGACTCTAAGACAAACTTTTTATTTTTAATTTTATTTTTTTTGGTTTTCTTTGTTTTAGACTTTGAAACATGGACTCGCCTCTGGAGCGAGATCACTACTACGAGATCACTACTATAAGCAGGGTTACTATAACCCATCTTATGCTCAATACTCTCACGATTCACACTACTACCGTGATTGGTACTACATGGATCGGAAACCGGCACCGACCAACTACTCTCAAGGACGCTACGAGCCTCTTTACTACCGAGATGAGCCTTTTGAGCCCCCGTTTGTCGACTCACAACAAAATCCCAAGGTTCTTCCTTATCAAATCTCGGACCAGCACGATAATAGCTTGGAGATTAGTCTTCGTTTGGAGCGACTCGATGCAATGATCAAATCCGTTGCTTTCAAATATTACGACCTTAAACCCCCTTGTCACAACCACCAACATCAAGCCGATGGAGATTATGAGAAGCCGGTGGTCTACAAGGCCCAAATAAAGAATATTCTATAAGAACTCAAGAAATCTATGCACGAAGATGAAAGTTTCAACGAAGCAACACATCAAGGAAAAGAAGGACTTGTTTCTATTCCCAGTGACGATATTATCTCTATCGATTCGTTCGAGTGTCTTGAAGACGACAAACAAGATCACAAGTCACCTCCACTCGACGGACCAAAGATTTTTCTCCTTCATCTCCTCACCACGTTGACCGTGAGACCAATATCGTGAAGGATGAGACACTAGCGGATACACCCGAGCCACCATTGAAGACGCTTTCTAAGATGAAGGATCCTAGAAAATTCGTTGTTCCATGCTCGATCGAGGGAATAGAATTTTGTGATTCTCTTTGTGATACTGGATCTAATGTGAATCTCATAGCAAATGACACCGCAAAGAGCATATGTATTTGGAATTTTCGTCCCTCCAAGATATCCATTCACTAAGAAGATTACTCTTATGTAACTCCACTCGGTTTCATACTCGGTTTGCTACTTCGAGTGGGGGGATTATCTTGTTCCTACTTATTTCCACGTTGTGGAGATGATAAAGGATACAAAAAGACCATTGATCCTTGGTGCTTCATTCCTTGCACATGTTGGAGCACTCGTCGACTATCCAAATCAACATATGTGTTTCTCGAGGATAAAGAAGAGTACCTTATATTCGGCGAATCCTGCAAGAAACTCTCATTTTATGAATACATGCAGCGGAAATGAACCACTCTTAGACCCTGGAGGAGTTACAAAGGACGTTAAAAACGTTCTAGAAGAAGGTGTACCCGTCACAGTTGAGGAAAACATCAAATAGACAATTTTGACGTGCGAAAAGATCCCTTTTGATGCACACTCTACCCTTGCTCATATGAGACGTGATGGAGACTTAAATGAAGCCAAGGAGAAGCCAAATTTTCTCCTAGGACCAGAAAACATCATTGGAGACGACGATCCGAGCAAGTCCACTCGAGACACCTCCACCGCAGTCGCGTACTCTCCGCCCGCGGCCAACCCTTCTTCCACCGCGGGCGCGCATCACCGACCCGCAGCCAAGCCACCTTTCACCGCGGTCACACCTCCTCCATCTGCGGCCAACCCCTATTTTGCTATTCCTCCGATTGTTTGTGATCTTGCCACACCTCTTCGAGTAAACCGTCTTCACCTTGGATGTTTGACCTTAACCACCACTTCAGATAATGAAGAACCATTTCCCTGTGCATCTTTCATCATGATTCGATCTTATGATGTGACCCAAACCTCATACACTTCAACATACAACCATCCAACACGTTCTCCAAGAACGGACAATGTTGACGAATCATACTCCAAGGAAGCTCCAAGTCTGATTTTTCATTGTGATCCCGGAGGAGATCACCATCTCGAACTTAATGACAAAAATCCCGAGTGGGAATGACGTGATAATTTTTATACGAAGGATTACAAGGTTAGATCAAAGGAAACTTGTTTTCGAACAAGACTTTTCTTTGACTAAGCTCACCTCGCTACCGACGTCGAGTTAAACGACTTTAAATAAAAGCGCTCAATGGGAGGCAACCCATTTCGGTACGTTTTTATTTTTAGTTTTTCTTTCTTTTTCTATTGACGTTATATTTTTCTTAGTTTCAGTTTTCAAAAAATTCAAAAAACACAAAAAAAATTTTTTTTAATGAAAAGACAAACAGATGAAAGCACGGTTCGAGACTGGTCGGTCCAGCACGAACCGCGAGGAGACGTTTGGCCAGAAAATAAGCTCGACCACGGGTGCAACACCTTGACCCGCGGCAAACCAGCCTTCGGCTGCAGTCGCATCCCATCGACCCGCTGTGAAGCTCCCTTTGACTGCGATCTCGCACCTTCGACCTGCGGCCAACCCCCTGTCAATCCCATTCAATCCCCAATCGATTCATATCCATTCCCAATCACCCCCACACCCATTCCCCATCACCAAAACACCATCTACCACTATTCCATTCCCACATCAATTCCCCAACACTTCCAGGTAAGTTTTCTTTTTCCCGAAACTGTTTCAATTATTACATACTCTATTTCTCGTCCTTGAACGATTTACTTCACACTGGGGACAATGTGATTTAAGTATGGGGGAGGATTCTATCTCTTAGTAATCACCTTTTCTTTCATGACTCTTTGCATTTTGCATTTTTCTTTAATATTTTCAAGTTTTTCAATAAAGTAGGAATACGTTTTGAGAGAATGATGAAAGAAATCCATGACGACAACCGACCAATGTGCTTCTAGACTATTTCCTAGTAACATGCTATTTCGTAATTTGGTTCTAAACTAGGCGGTAGCTAGAGCTTCTGTTAATGCGAAATCCTAAGAGGAATTTAGACCGTAGAGATTCTTTAGGATGGAATATACTAGCTCTATTATATTTTGGATTTTAACTTTACTTAATTTTCTCATCATAGGTTTAGGCAAAGATAATGAATCATACATTCATGACGTTCTTTTACTTTTTACCACTCTTTGTCGTATCTGAATGGCCAACTCATCTTTAGTTGGTACCCCACCCAAACCTTAACCATTTTTCAAACCTCATGCATTCTCTCTTTGTGTCTTATGTGCAGATACGTGCAAAAACGCCGGAGAGGGAGGAACAACACAGTTTTCAGTCACTAAATACGAAGACTATACACGATCGGTGGAGGTGAAATCAACAAAGACGAGAGCTTGGTTATGCCTTGGAAATTTTGAAATCATGGTAAATTTGCTTGCCCCTAAGACTCTATCTCAATAAAAGGTGTTTCCCCCTTTCAAATAAATAAATAAATAATTATAATCGAAAATAATCGAAAGGGAAAGAAAACGAGAGCCTAAAGAGAGTCTAGGTTGGCAGAAATTCTTATGAGGAATCCATGGTTCGTTTGTAAGAAGTTTATCATTCTGAGCCAACATAAAGTTATAAGTATGGGGGAATGACATAAAACTTCTATTTTTGGAGAAATGAGGAAGTGCAACATTTTTACGCAAGAAGAAGTGATTGGAAGCTGTGGTTTTCAATAGGTCCTTCATCTCTTGCTGTTTTGCATAATATCATGCACCTTCCGGTGAAATTACGGTAACCCGGAACACTTTTAACCTCACCTCTAAATGCCTTTAATACCTAGCATCGATCTTGGTTTGATCTTTTTGATGAGAAGTTCACATTTATGCTTAATGAATTTAGAGAACTAGTTGACCTAAATTTTGGATTTTGAAAGTCTAGCTTTCGTATGACGGACACTGTAGACTAGTGTTACGGAAACTTCTGGTGAGAATTTTCTAGTCTAGGTTGCGATTGATGTATCGATAGTTATGGTTTATAAGGACGGTCTCCGAGATTTTGAGTTTTCTATGATTTTTGTTTGATCTTTCCGAGTTTTGGTTTTGTTATGTTTTAGGACAAATAAAGTCTAAGTCTGAGGGAGTTGATAACACCGTATTTTCACCCGTTTTACTATATATTTTAGAACACTTTAATAAGTGTTTCATTCGCTTTTATATGTGTTTATTACGGTTTTTGCATATTTGTAGTTTCAAAACTCTTTTGAGGTTATTTAGGCAAAAGTATTGCAAATTGGAGAAAAGCCAGATTTTCGGCTCAGAGTCAAACCGTCAGACGTTCAACTGCCAAAGAGGTTCTTCTCACCGTCTGATCGAGCCCAATTTTGGAGATATTCAAGAAGGACCAGCTATTTTTCCATACCAACTGATTTGAGGACAATCCAACGGTTCAATCAAAAGATACATTAAGATCAAGAAGTCCCATTTCACCACGGGCAGAAGCCACTGACCCATGGCCAAGAGGCAGTTCACCGCAGGCAAGAGCCTTCCACCCCCGGCCAAGGTCTGTTTCGCCGTGGACAGAGACCATGGGCCCGCGGCCGAGCCCTGTTTCGTCCCCTAAGTCCATTGGCAAGCCCGTTCAAATCCCGTCAAGGAGAAACCCTAAAGACCTATGAAAGCAGAGCTCAAGATCTATAAATATGTGCTTTTAGAGACAAAAACTCATGTGTTACTTTGTAGTCTTCAATTTAGTATTATTTTGTGCTTGTTTTTACATCTCTTTTTTTAAACTTTGTTCTTTACTTTCGAAATTGGTGAAGAGGTTCTCGCTGGACTTAGTTCTTAAAATTGAGAGACTCCTTCATCAATCTCGTGTTCTTTATTTAATTATGTCTTTTATTTCAATTATGTCTGAGTAGTTTAATCGTTGGGTTTAAAGAGATTATCGAGGGAAATTATATGTTCGATAAAAATTTCACAAGGTAAAACCCTAGCCGATTTCTAGAACTATTTTTTATAGATCGTTGTTAATTCATGAATCTAGTGTCATGAACTAGAAGCTGATTCCTAGGTGATAAAGAACCACCAAAAGTGTTGAGTCGTTCATCTATAAGAGTGTGTCGCGTCGTTAGATACGAAAGTATACTTACAGAGTGTTGTGAGCTAATAAGAACCAACTCGAATATCATGACTTTCTGCGTGGCTGGAGACGAAAGCTACCGATCAAATATAAAAGTTATTGGTACGTAAGATGTACGAAAGTAGGTTACGCCATTTATTCAGTTCAGTTCGTGGAGTTACTAGATTAAACTATGTTACTAAGAGCTTAGGTACCATATTTGAATCGAACATACCCTTTTCAGATACTATAAATACAATTTTCTCTCCATGGAAAAGGAGATCCAATTTTTCTCTCATGAATCCCTAAGTCATTAAGAGTTTTAGTCTTTTCTCTCTACTTAAACACTTAGCTTTTCCTTGACCTCTGAGATCTAATCTTACACACTTTCCGGCCATTTCTACCTTCAACCCTTTTACTTTTTTCCCCTATTTTTGACAGTAAAGTGCTTCCTAAATTTGTTGATATTTCGTGGACTCATCTTTTCCTTCGAGTCTGGAATCACTTAACTCTTTTCTTTCTTTTTATTTTTATTTTTGTTTCTGACACATTAAACTGTGGTACTTTCTTATATTTGATACTTTCTTATATTTATATTGACTTGAGCGCCAAAAAGTTCTGGAAATACACATTTCCATCGTGTCTTCTAGACTTCTCTGTGTTTATCCATCTTGTAAAAAATTGTCCCAAAAATATTTCCAAAACAAATAGTATAGGTATTCGTTTGTTGCCAATACAATTTTTTTATCGGTTATTGTAAAATGTATTTTTTTAAAAAATTATTAAATATTCAAATTAATTTTTAATTATTCTAAATAATTTTGAATGATTAAAAATTATAATTATTTTTAATTAAATATATAATTAAAAAAATTATGCTTACTCAACCCCTATAGGTTAATATTTTCTCATTATTTGCATAATTTCTGCTTTGATATAGGTTTTTCTTGATATCATATTGGATAAGATTTGGTTAAAACTGAACTTTAAAAAAAAAAAAGTAAATAGTAGACTAATAAATTGTCTTTTTCTGAATAAATAAGTTCGGTGAAGGTACCATTGAATTGCCCTGCGTCTTCTGTGGGTTCCCCTGTGTGGCCTGTACTCTGTTTTCTATCATTTTCTTATAATTTTTGTTTAGAAAATCAACAATACGATGGGCTCAGAAAAATAAATCAATTTGTTTTCTATCATACTTTGTTACTTTTCTGAATTTCATTTAATAACTAATTTTGTTTTTTCAGAACACACCATCTTTGAATCTTCACTATAAAGCTTTTTCTCTTCTCATATTCAACGATTTTTAAAACGAAGACTTCTTTAGTTTTTCACCCCATTTAATACTCGTCAACTACACATACACACACACACACTATGCATATGCAGCTTTGTATATATATAGCTCTTACTCTTCAACGTGATGGTCATATTCATTTGGTTTTCTCTAGAGAAGAAGAGAGAGAGAGAGAAAAGACTTGACTTTGTTAAGTCTTTGATATCGATTTTTCTGGTTCTTGGTGTTTAATTCTCTGCAATTCTTGAGGTATGTGGGATCTTTTCTTATGATTCTGATCAAAGAAGATCCATAAACTCATAAAGTTTACACCTTAATTTGTCCCTGGAGTTTGGATATTCGAAATAGTTTTCAGATGCTGTCAATGTGTTTGTTGAAATGTCTAAATGAGACATAAATCGGCACCAATAAATTAGGTTGGTGATGATAGCAATGACCTCAGTAAAAACTAATATATTAATGACAGTTGTTGGTTGATTACTTTGTAAAAATTGGAGCTACAAGTTGAAGAATCCTGTCTTTTATATTGTTGTTTTTTTATCAGGAGATGGGGCTTTCTCTTTCACTGCTCTTGTCTGCTTGGAAAGAAGTCTTGACGAAACAGTTCTTCAGTTTCAAGAACCCTGTCGAGAGTTTTCTTCAAATCAGATCCTTTAGCTTCAAACGGAAAGACGGAGGCTTGACATCAAGAACCAGCAGTTTCAAGAAAGACACGCCGGAAAACTCTCTTAAGACCGGTATGGAGAGGTCTTTGAGCTTCAACAGCTGGGAAACCCCTATAGAAGCCAAGGTTGAACCGATGAATAAAGCAGATGATCAGGTTCTCGACACGAAGAAGCCTACTCGAAACACTTTGAACGGAAGAACCTGCGAGAGAATCCAAATAACAAAACCCACGATTACTCCCCCTAAGCCTTTTGTGTTCTTCTCCCCAAGACCGCTCACAGAGCTTGACGCAGCTGCAACTACGCTACAGAAGGTTTACAAGAGTTACAGGACAAGAAGGAACCTAGCGGATTGTGCGGTTGTGGTCGAGGAGCTCTGGTGAGTCACTTGATGATCCTCCATTTCTCTCTCTCTCTGCTTTGTTAATAATGTGGTTCAAGCTGTTGACACTAATCCCTTTTGTTTCTTCAAATGTTTTAATAGGTGGAAGACTCTGGATGCTGCAGCTCTGAAATTGAGCTCGGTTTCCTTTTTTGAAGAAGAGAAACATGAAACCGCTGTTTCCAAATGGGCACGAGCTAGAACACGAGCTGCTAAGGTCTGACACCATTTCCACAAGTTATTTTTTATGTTGAGTTCATATCTCTCTTTACAACGAAAACCGATGTGATATCTTACTTTGTTTGTCATTTAGGTTGGAAAAGGCTTGTCAAAAGATGAAAAAGCTCAGAAGTTAGCTCTTCAGCATTGGCTTGAAGCCGTAAGTTCCCATTAATAGCTATGGACTTGAACAAATCGTCCTGTTTTGTGACTATAGTCTAAGTTGTGTTTCTTCCGCATTTACAGATTGACCCACGCCATCGTTATGGCCACAACTTGCACTTCTATTACGATGTCTGGTCAGCAAGCATGAGCGCACAACCATTCTTTTACTGGTCAGTCCCATATCCATCTTTATCTCTTCCTGTTGTGTGAATCTGTTCTAAACTCTGTTTCCGCCTATTTGAAACTGAAGGTTGGACATTGGCGATGGAAAAGATGTAAATCTTGAACACCACCCAAGATGTGTTCTGCAAAAACAGTGCATTAAATATCTTGGACCAGTGAGTCTTTTTCCGTTTCACCTGCCACAAAATCTAGTCCAGCATACTTACCTTGTCCTTACTCATAAACGTTTGTGTTCTTCAACTTGCAGATGGAGAGAGAAGCATACGAAGTGATAGTAGAAGATGGGAGACTAATGTATAAACAGAGCATGAATCTGATCAATTCAACAGAGGAATCCAAGTCGATTTTCGTACTTAGCACCACTAGAACCTTATACGTAGGGCAGAAGAAGAAAGGTGTTTTCCAACACTCGAGTTTCTTATCTGGAGGCGCCACAACCGCTGCAGGAAGATTGGTCGCCCGCGATGGTATCCTCGAGGTAATTTCCCGTGTTCCGATTTAGGTTTGCTTCCCAGTTTGAATCTCTTATTCACCATTTATGTTTAGGAGCCAATAAAGATCTAAAACACATTTTTGCCTCAGGCTATATGGCCATACAGTGGACACTACCTCCCAACAGAAGACAACTTCAAGGAATTCATAAGTTTTCTGGAAGAGAACAATGTTGATCTCACCAATGTTAAGGTAAGGAAACCAAATTTTTGGTTGCAGTGATGCAAAATCTGAAGAATGATCTGTATTCACTAATCTAAATCTGAATGCAGAGGTGCTCTGTGAATGAGGAATATTCGTCATTCAAATACGAAGAAGAATCAAAAGAAGAGGAAGCAGATAATAAACCTGCAGAAACCATCGTTACAGAAGGGAAAGAAGAAGAGAAAGAGAGAGAAAGACCGGTGTTCGAGCTGTCCAAGAGGCTATCTTGCAAATGGACAAGTGGAGTTGGTCCAAGAATCGGGTGTGTCAGAGATTATCCAATGGAGCTGCAGTCACAAGCATTCGAACAAGTCAGTTTGTCTCCTCGAATTTCGCCTGCTTCTGCACGTTTCCCGTCACCATACGGTCCAATTCCTTCTCCAAGGCCTAGTCCTAGAGTAAGGGTCTCTCCACGCTTAGCATACATGGGAATCCCAAGCCCTAGGGTTCAAGTAAACTGTTAGGCCTTTGCTCTTAACTTAATTCACCAAGAAGTGACTGTTATGACCTTTAAGCTAGTGAGGTGTGAGAAAAGGGTTTATCAATCTCTCCCATCCTTTGTTCTTTGATTCATGTCACATAAATTTCTTCTTTTTTAGCTCCCTTTTGGTATTTTTGTCTCTCTTTTTTAAGTGGATCGTTATCGTTGGTTAGGTGAATGCCCAAGGCTGTAAACCCATTATTAGTTATTAATAAAATGAATAATCTTCCATCTGCAAAATTGATCGAAATAACCAAATGTTATTGTTGTTGCTAGAATTACAATTGTCAAAATTTATAAATAGTGATAATTGAAAGACTTTAGTTTATCTTTTATAATATAAGAATTGAATGGATTTTGAGCAATAAATAAAATTAAGTTTGCTCAAAACGAGTTGAATGGATTAAAGATGGATTTAGATACAAAAGTGTGAGTAAATAAGTTTAGTATTTCGTCCTCGAAAGCGTTTACATAAGAACAAATAATTGTTAAGTGTGAAAGTGTATTGCTTGTTGTGAGTGAAGAAGATTGTCCTTTCTTCTTGTCCTAGCTCTTACTTTTATACTATGTGTCTGTGTTTAACGTTGTCATTTCCACCGATTGATTCGTCATTAATGGCATTTACTCCGGTGGATACGACCGTTACTCTTTGGCGCTTTAAATCATTGGTTTGAACGAGCTTTTGGTTAACTTCGGGTTGGCTGACTTCGGCATTTATTCCCCTTTGGTCGTAATTCATTTCGGCGTGTCTTTCAGCTCGGCATTTCACTTTGTCGATGTCTTTCACTTCTCCGACCCTTTTACCCTTTGCTTAGTGGGCCTGGTTTACTGGGTCGGGATTTACACCCCCATAGTTAGCCCCCAATTTCTTAAATACGGATCGTTAATCCAATTCAGGGAATTTTAACTTTGTGATTGCCTTCAGTAAACGAGAATTCCGACATGTTGATTAACTTTCATTCTTACTGTTCATTCATCTCCTTAATTGTTCATCTTCTTTGATTCCCGATTCGATTCTCTTAATGGCGTCTTCTAACTCTTCCGCCAGTAAGTTTTGTCCTTGGCCGAAAACCAGATGCACTTCCGAATCCATACTAGCCTTTCGCGCAAATTGTAATCTTCTCGAAGCAGTTAAGATTGTTATTCTTTCACCGCGACATAATCTGGAGAGGGTCCCGAAAGGATATTGATGTGTGTATGAAATCTTTTTTAGCTGTTGCGGCTTGCATTTTCCCATTCCGAAATTCCTGATTTGGTATATCTCTGAGACTGGTCTTATCGCTATGGCCAACGATTCGGGTTCCTCCATGCATTTGAGAGATATTTACCGTATGATTTACATCAAAAAAAATCTTTATCGTCTGGGAACCTATCCTTGGTGATTAGCTCGAGCCGGAAGATCGTCACATACCTTCCAGACAAAGAAGGTGAATGGTCGAACTCATACTTCTACTTTCGAGTTGACGTCGATTCCGTAGAACATAATTCTCACCCTTTTTTTTGGAATGGAAGAGAAAAACATGGTTCACCTCGCAAATTTCCCTCCTTTTAATTCTGATCATACGCGAGGTATGTCTCGTCGTCCCTCCCTTCCTTCCGAATGGAGGATTCTTGACCCATCCTTGCTTTCTCCAGACAAGAGCCTTGCTATTTCAAACACTAGGTGTTCTTCTACTCTTCGGCAGATTTGGGAATTCGAGCATCATGGACCCCTCATTCCATCTTCTTCGAATTCTCAATTTGTAAGCATCGAGGATAAGTTTTCAAATGATGATGTCATTCCTATAAAATGTTGTAGACTAGAGTCGTCTACCTCGGCTTACATCCAAGGCGAAGCGTTCCACATGAGTTTTTCTTTGCCTTCCACTTCGAATTCTGGTGATAGGGTTGAGCCTTCTCTCCCTACTGAGACTGTTGAGGTGATTGCTTCTCCTAATAATGAAGTGCCTGAAGATTCACCTCACGGTCAATAGGTGGGGAAGGCGAACCTTTCGAAGTTGCCAATGTTGAGGCTACGACTTCTCCTCACATAGAGGTACCTGATTGCACCTCATCTGCCCTTGCTTTTTCGTCATGCGAAGTGGGACCTTCCAAGGTTGATGGTAGTAAGGTGGGCCTCCCCCAAGCATCTCCCCCGCACGTACCTCGATTACCCAGAGTTTTTTCGAGAGACAACGGTGGCTCGTTGCGTGAGCGAGGCTCCATCTTGAGGTCGTATGGGACCCAACCCGTCCCAGGAAACTATGATCAACCAATCCTTGACCGTGAGCGAGGCTCCATCTTGAGGTCGGTTGCCGTTGGTCCCGAGGTACGGGAAACTCATCGTGTACATCTTCCATAATGCAGGATCGGGATGCGACGTCGCTGATGATAAGCCACTATCAGTCGAGTTCTCCCGATCCTCTCGACATTGACTCTCTCTCTCTCTGAGGCGGGATTTCAGTGTTATATGTCATTAAGTGGTGGCCAAGGCTTTTCGTCTCCTTCTATAGGAAACTTATTTTTCTTTTGGTATTCTTTCCTGGATTTAGTAACCCTTTTCATTTTCCAGCTTTTCTCCACAGCGTCTGACTCCTTTAATGAATGTGAATCTAAAGTCTAAATTGATTGATCGGGATCGTGACTTCATCCCGCAAATCGAGTTCGAAGTGATGCAAGACTCCCTAAATGATCAGATCTCCGTTTTATGCGAAGAAATAGATCTTATGGTTGTGTATGAAGCGATTTTGAAAGGGAAACTTGCCGAGGCCGAGAAAAAAGCTTCAGATCTTGATAAGGCGATGATGGAGAAAGAGTTGGTGCACTCTGCTCAGATCGAAGAGGCCAAATCTTTCGCTAACAAAGAAATACAGTATGAGAGAGAATATGTATTTTCTTTATTCAATTATGCTTTACTCCGATCTCAAGCTCGTATACACGGTCTTGATGATCTCCTTTTGAAATTGCAATTGTTTAGTCAAGCTCAAGCTAACTCCAAGCTATTGTCGGAGATTCGTGAGGGGAAAATTAGCGAACTCGGAGTAGAACATGATCGTGTGGGGTAGAGCATTCCTCAGCTTGAGTCAGCAGTGAGAAGCACCTCCGTTCCTTCCTTCAATCTTAGTTAATTCAGGCTTAAGTGTTTACCCGATGAATTGGGCTTTGAGCCCTTGTAACGATATTGCGAAATCAATATACTTATTTTTGCGTTTGAAATATTCTACTTTTGTCGTAGCATGAGGTGAGAATAATTCATGTTCATTCTACTCACTTTTTATGTAGCATGAGGTGAGAATACGAAGTGGCTTTTTAGCCGTTCTACTCCCTTTTACCATAGTATGAGGTGAGAACATAAACTAATCCAGACTTCTCTACTCCCTTTTACCGTAGTATGAGGTGAGAGCTTTTCTTCGGACTTGATTTTACTAGATTCTCTACTCCTTTTTACCGTCGTATGAGGTGAGATTCACTATTTGTGGGGTTTCTTATTTGACCCCATCCAGGTGGATTCTCCTTCACTTAACCGTCTCCCGAATGCCAAGAGAAGTAATTGTACATCGGGCGACATATTTGTCCGCTCAGGTCTGAGACATCCTTCCGTGTCTCTTTTGATAGATATGAATCTGGAGGATTTCATGCAAGCCCTAAGCTTATGCAAAAAGGTTAACGTTTTACCGATTTTCTTACGTAAATATTTTACCTTTGATTGTTCACGTGACTCGATCTTCATTTCTCTTTAGATTATTTCGGAGTAAACGAGTTTGGTTCGAGACCATAAGGAGATCTAAAGGAAGTGAAAAAATTTGGATCGCCGATTGAGGCGACTAGAGGAAAGGAATGGAATCCTCGAGCCTCCGACAGTGAACTGGGACAAACTTGGTAGCGAGCCGGTTCCCGAATGTCTCTGTGGGGCTCCTTGTGGTTTGAAGTAAATTTGTTAGATACCCTAATGAAACGCCACTAAAGAAACTATTTTCAATACTATGAAGTACTCCCTCCGTTTCTAATTATTAGATGTTTTAGATTATTTTTTGTTTCAAAAAGTTAGATGTTTTTAATTTTTCTAGGTGTATTTATTGTTTTTTCTCAATTTACCCTTATGATATTTATCATTCAAAGATAAAACTCAAGTAACATTAAATAAAAACAAGGTTATAATGGTCATTATTAAAACTTTCTTAATATGTGTGAAAAACCTAAAATATCTAACAATAAAAAAACGGAGGAAGTAGTAATTAGTTTTTATTTGTACATGGCGTTGGAGCGGCCTTTATCCTTATCGAATAAAGATGTTTTTGTTTGAATTTAGTAGTTGTATTTGACTTCGTAAGTTGCCTACGTACCCATTTAAAGATCAAGCCACTATGTAGTTCATTTTATCTCCCTTAGCTTTTTGGGACGACTTTTGTTCGCAGTATTACCCGCGAAGTCAGGGATCTCATCAGTTTATAGGGTAAACTGACTCCACCCTACTCACGAATTTTATTCCTTCCGAAGTCGGGAATTTGACACACTGATGATAAGTTGAGGACACTGCCCTCATTGAGCTTAACGAAGGTGTTCCCAAAATTGCATTATACAGAGTTGCATGATCTACTACGGTGAAATTGACTAATTTCTTCACTTCGGCAGCTAATACCGGCAGCTCAATGGTGCCAATTCAAGTCGTGGAGTCACCACTGAATCATGTAAGGGTTATTCTTGGACCTCGGAGACCCCATTTCTGTATTCCCGTTTGTTTAAAAGTCTCTAGGAATATGACGTCCGCCGAACTTATTGTATCAATTAAAACTCGAGAAACTTCACAATTAGCTCCAATATAAAGACTTACAATCAAGATGTCTTCTTCGGGAGCCTCCTTTTCGACACGATCCTTCTCGGAGAAAGATATCTCTACTTCGGAAAATAGCCCTTTGATGTTAGCTCTTTCCGTGTATGCACGTCATTGGTGCCTCTTGATAAACATGGTCATGTCTCCGTAGAGTTTTGACCCTCCTATTATCAGATTGATTCTCTTTTTCGTCTGGCCATGCTCCTGCTACACATGTCATGTTTCATCTGAGGTCTCATCGTTCAACCCCAAAGGGGCAGGATTATCGATTTTGACCTCGCCAAGCTTGCCTTCCGCATACATATCTACAAGTATGTCTTTCAGACTGTGACACTTCACAGTCGCATGTATGTATCCCCAATGATAATCATAATATGCTTCTTTATCTCTTTCGTGACTGTCGTCAGATCTTGGGGGTCTGTCTCACCAATTCTCTTTAATTTTGTTTTGAACCGCATAATGTTGCATACCTTTGGACTGGCTTATGTCCTTGTGCTCCCTTCTATCATTTCGGGGAGCAGCTGGATTTCCTAGAAGTTAAGGTTTTGAATTCTTATGTTGTTATGCCAAAGTGTTGCGTTCTTCTTTGGCTGTTTCCCATCTCGCACCTCGACGAAGCACGTCCAGGATTGTTGCGGGTTCATTTAGCATGAGGTCATCCCTAAATCTTGAATCATACCACAATCCCGTTTTTAAAGGCTGCCAATACCGTTTCGTCATGAAGAACGAGCATCCTGGCAATCACCTCATTAAATTTGGTGATATATGACTGAAGCGAATCTCGAGGTCTTTGCGAGAGAGATCATAGTTTTGGTCCCGAGGCAGGCTTCTGAATAAATACCGAATATTGCTTCACAACATTGACCGAGAGATGGGAGAAACTACCGATGGATCATTCTTCCAATCGGGAGAACCAATCAAGGACTGCTACCACGAGATGCTCAGTAAAGAGCTTGCATAAACCGGCATTCTTCTCGTACTTGCTGAAGTGAGCTCTTCCAGCAACGATTCTAAACGAAGTTAACTGCGACCTAGGATCCGTATTTCCTTCATAGATCGGAAGCATAAGCTTTCCTATGTCTTTTATCGGTGTGTTCTTGTCAGAGAACGGAGTGCGCTTGGTTTCTTCTACTACACGGTCGATCTCGGGAGCCGTGCTTAGGATGTTGTGGACCCTCGAACTTATGGTTCACAGTCCTTCTCTTGTTTCTGTCAGGACCCTTGAACTGCGACCTAGGCTGTCCAGCAACGATTCTAAACGAAGTTAACTGCGACCTAGGATCCGTATTTCCTTCATAGATCGGAAGCATAAGCTTTCCTATGTCTTTTATCGGTGTGTTCTCGATCTTGTCAGAGAACGGAGTGCGCTTGGTTTCTTCTACTACACGGTCGATCTCGGGAGCCGTGCTTAGGATGTTGTGGACCCTCGAACTTATGGTTCACAGTCCTTCTCTTGTTTCTGTCAGGGCCTGACAAAAGTATTATAGGCTCATGGGATCAAGATCACTTCTAGGTTTGCCGACGAACTGGTCGTGACTTTCTACAGGTTTCTGACCGAATTGGCCCTGGTCACTCATTTTCCTAGACTACGGAGTTGATCCATAGGTGGTGTGGTGGAGGAAGAATCACATAATCGACTTGATACCCACTTCCTACTGGTATTGTCGCACTGTGGCTCTCTGGTCGTGATGGAATTGATTTGTCCCCAGGCTGAGTGAACCTGGGAACGAGGTTTCGTTTCCATTGTTTCTTGATGGAAACACGGTATGCGGTGTTTGTGAAACACTTGGAGGTGGCAGTTCTCGTGGTCGTGCCACCTCTGAGCGAAGCTCGGAAACTGATTGGGACAACACCGCGTGGTCTGTGGCCATCTTCTCCACATGTTGGGTCATTGTGGCCATCGCCCCACTGACCATATCAGTCAGGTCATTAGAGACCTTGTTCAATGTTTTCTGAACGGTATTGTGGATGTCTTCCATTGCAGATCTTATGTGTTGGAGTTAGACTTACTTATCGCCCTCCTTCTAGCGCTAAACTGTTGTAGCTGGAATTACAATAGTCAAAGTTTGTAAATAGTGAAAATCGAAGGACTTTGACTTATCTTTAATAACAAAAGAATCAAATGTCTTTTGAGCAATTAACAAAAAGTAGATTGCTCAGAACGAGCTGAATGGATCAAATATGGATTTAGACACAAAAATGGGAGTAAACGAGTTTAGTATTTCGTCATCGAGAGCGTTTAAACAAGAACAAGAACAAATCATTGTTAAGTGTGTAAGTGTAGTGCTTGTTGTGAGTGAAGAAGATTGTTTTTTCTCCTTGTCCTTGCTCTTGTTTTTATACTCTTAGTATGTGTTTAACGTTGTCATTTATTCTGTTTGATTTGTCATTAATGATATTTATTTCGGTGGATACGGCCGTTACTCTTTAACACTTTTAATCATTGAGTTGAACGAGTTTTCGATCAACTTCGGGGTTGGCTGACTTTGACATTTATTTTTCTTTGACCGTATAGTACATTCTGACGTGTCTTTCAACTCGGCATTTCACTTCGTTGTTGTTTTTCACTTCTCCGATATTTTTACCATTTACTTAGTAAGTCTGGTTTAATGGATTGGGATTTACACCCCACAATTATATGATATCCCCTTTTTATGTTAAACTATTAACAAAAAAAAAAATGTGAAAGAGTTCCAACAACTTAATTCTCCTCTATGCTCTATTTAATAATGCATCCACGACTTCACTTGGACTTTTGATGTGCTCTTGTGGTCTCTTTAATCCACCTTGAATTGACCGTTCCGTGGTCTTTATTTTCTTTGGTAATCTGTACTTCTTTATTTGACCGGTCCTTCGGCAACGATCTTATTTCATTATTTATTATAGGTGAGAAAACCCGTGCAAAGCGGCTTTTTTCCATGTTTTGTAAAAAGAAAAAAGAAGAAAATTAATCTATTTTGGTATTTGTTATAGATTTTCGATGTTCATTCTTATTGGAAATGTTATGTGTTCAATGCAATTTTTCTCTTATAGAGATATGTCCCAACTCTTGCAATTTTTGGCAAAGAGAAGTATAGTTCTTCCTTTGAGACAAATATAATTTTGAACATATCAACATATTAATTTGATTAGGAAAAAAAAAGTTGTATATTACAATAACAACTTACTACCAATCGGATGAAACTTCTTCTTTTTCTTTTATGCTCAGAAAATGTTAACATTTCAAAAATTTTGCTCTTCTTATTATTCTTTTTTTCCTTCTTCTGTAGCATATTCTTCTCATTTAACATTTCTTAATAATATAACTAAAAAGGATAGAATCAGTTTATAACTGACTCCAGAAAAGCACAAAAACAATTTTGTGGAGTGTTGTCATTTTTGGTCTAAGCTCATTAACGAAATCAACTGAGCTAGATGTGCTAAAGACTAAAGGCATGTGGGTTTGAATAAAACATAACAACATTAGCTTGGGCCTCACTTAGATAATTGGCCCAGGTCAACAGTCCTTATATTGAAGTCAACATCGTCTTCTTTGAAACAACTGATACGAAACAGAATAGAGAGAGAAAAAGGAAACATAGCAAGAGAGAAAGAATATCTTCGGTGGTGAAACTTCAGATCTCCGTCTTCTGTGATCGACGACGGCTCGATTCCGGTGGCTGTGTGCGCGGTTTGCGGTGGCTGCAACTTGCAAAGTCTCCTTCTCCTATTTCGGTAAAAAAATGTTTCCGACTCAAGCTCGCATACTTGTTTCGGTAATAGCTGCGATCAAAGTACAAGTTAGGAGATTACTTGTACAAGAAAGATTGCTAGTGGAAGCATGATGATTTTGTTCCATCCCCAGATGTACCTCACGGGAACTGGGTGAACAAACGTGTTCTTGAGTCTCTTAGTTAATTTCCGCAAGTTTAACTAATTGACAAATCAACCTAAAATGAATCATATATCACAAATTGGGATAGAGATTGATTCTGGTTTAAAGAAGATTTCATAACAAAGTGGTATCAGAGACAAGTTCAAGCGCATGAGGGATTACGGTCCAGTAATCAAGTGCGTTGTGATCTGATTTCATGATTTAAGGAGTTTGAGGTTGTGTGTTGTTTTGAAGTGACTGTTGAAAGTTCTTGTGAATCTTTGGAATTGTGTGTTAAAGTTAGTAGCTACGATGGAGGCTGTACACAAATTTGAGATGGAGAAGTTTGATGGGAAAGGAGATTTCAGTATATTTGTGGAAGTTCAAGATGCTAATGCAATTGGAGCTTCAAGAATTCGGGAAACTGATTAAATAAATCACAAGGGAAGCACCATCATCAACAGTTAAAGGAAAAGAAAAGGATGAATCTGCTTCTGATTCAAAACCAGAAGTAGTGTTGACTGAGGAACAAAGACAAGAACGAGATGTGAGAGCTAGGAACCTGATATGTTCTAGCCTTACTAACATGGTGCTGCGAAAAGTAATGAAGAACACTACGGCTGCTGGTGTTTGGAAAGCATTAGAAGACGATTATCAAACTAAGACACTTCCTAACAGAATCTACTTGAAGCAAAGATTCGCCATTTACAAGATGGATAAGCACAAAAGTACTGAAGAGAATATGGATGTGTTTCTAAGGTTGGTGGATGAACTGGAAAGCCTAAACATTGAAGTTACTGATGAAGATCAGGCAGTTCAAGTGATGTCAGGGTTACCGGAACAATATGCTTCCTTGGTGCACACATTAAAGTATGGATACAAGAAGGAAACGCTGACTTTAGCTGAAGTTGTACAATCGGCTACAGCTAAGAAAGTATAGCTGAGGGAAAAGGGTATGTTGACAAAGTCTAACAACAACGCAGAGGGTCTCTATGTCAGTCAAGGAAAATCAGGCAAGAAACCTGAAGGTCAAAAAAACAAGTGGAAGGGAAAGAACAAGGATGGAAATTTCAAAAAGAACAATCAGAATGTACAACATAAGGTTAGAGAGTGTTGGGTCTGTGGTAAAGAAGGCCATTACAAGAAGGACTGTACATAAAGGAAAACTCAACAAACTTCAAGCTCAGCAAATTTAGCTCAAGAAAATGAACAGCCAATGATACTCACAACAAGTATGAAGTATGCAAAGGATGAATGGGTTCTTGATTCTGGGTGTACCTTATACATCACACCTGACAAGAATCTATTGTTTGACCTAAATGAGTTTGAAGGAGGAAGAGTACTAGTGGGGAATAATACTTATAGTGAGATAAAAGGAATTGGGAAGCTCAGGATAATCAATCCAGATAATTCTACTATGGTATTAACAGATGTTAGATACATGCCTACAATGGGAAGGAACCTGATATCGTATGGTCAGTTAGAGAAAGGAGGTTGCACATATGAAGGAAAATATTTCACTGTAAACTTTTCTAAAGATGGAAAGAAAGTTATTTCTGGAAAATACAAGGATGGGTTATACTATCTACAGGGTTCAGTCATTGAAGGGGAAGCTGCAACAGTGGAAAGAGTTGAGGTAAATATGGCCAATAGATGGTATTCCAGATTGGGACACATGAGTTTGAAGAACATGAATCTGGTGGTTAAAGGAGGTTATCTAAGCAATAAGGAAGTTCACACGTTGGATTTCTTTAAAGAATGTGTTCTAGGAAAGGCTAACAAACAAAGTTTTCCAACAGGAAAGCATACATCAACTAAAAACTTGGAATATGTTCACAGTGATCTCTGGGGTTCAGTTGCAAATGATGAGAGTTTGTCAGGCTGCATGTATTTTCTTACGTTCATTGATGATCACTCCAAGAAGGTCTGGATCAGATTTTTGAGGGGTAAGGATGAAGTGTTTGTGAATTTTTCAAAATGGAAACTATTAGTTGAGAATCAGACAGGAAAGAAGATTAAATGTCTAAGGACATATAATGGTCTGGAATTTTGTAACAATCAGATGAACAAGCTATGCAAGGATTCGGGAATCCGGAGGCACATGACTTGTACATATACTCCACAACAAAATGGAGTTTCAGAGAGGATGAATAGAACTATTGCGGATAAGATCACGTGTATGTTAGTTGAGGCAGGGTTAGAATAGAAATTTTGGGCAGAATCAGTATCTACTGCAGTGTATCTGATTAACAGAACTCCTAATGCTTCATTACAGTTCAAGATACCAGAAGAAGTGTGGTCAGGGTCCAAGGCAGAGTATGGTCATCTCATAAGGTTTGGTTGTGTTGCTTATGTTCATACTATACAAGACAAGATCAGCCCAAGGGCAATAAAAGGAATTTTTATGGGATATCCCCAAGGAACAAAGGGATACATGGTCTTGTTACCAGAAGAACATAAGTCAACTATCAGCAGGAATGGTGTGTTTGATGAGAATAAACTTTACAAAGATATTGAATTGAATGAGAAGTCTAAGTCAGAAGGGACACATAGGGTTATCATCAATTCAAGGTTGCCTAAGGGTCGAAACACAAGGGTCACAAGAGGTCAAGGAAATAAAGCTCCATGCAGTTCAGGGTCTACTGGTCAAGGTGGAGTTGTTCCAGAAGAATCAGATTCTTCAGATGCAGAAGCTAGACATGAATCATATAGTGATCCAGATTATGGTATACAGAATAGGAAGATAGTGAGGTTGTTGTAAATTTGGATGGTTACTTGCTTGCTAGAGACAGAAAAATGCGTGGTTTTAGAGACAGAAAAAGGCGTGATGTAAAACCACCACCTATGTTTGAAAGTGGAGACTATGTTGCCTATGCTTTGCAAGTGCAGAAGTTATTGAGCTAGATGAACCAAGGACAATTTCAGAAGCTAAGAGGAGTAAAGACTGGATAAAATGGAATGATGCCATGATAGAGAAAAAATAGTCACTAGATAAGAATCATACATGGGACATTATTGACAGACCTCCAAATAAGAAAATTGTTGGGTCTAAATGGATCTTTAAGCTGAGGGGATTCCAGGAGTGGAACCACCAAGGTACAAGGCTAGGCTCGTTGCCAAGGGATTCACACAGGTGGAAGGAATTGACTACAATGAGATTTTCTCACCAGTAGTCAAACATGTCTCAATACGGATCATGCTATCAGTTGTTGTGAATTTTGACATGGAATTGGAACATATGGATGTTAAGACTGCATTTTTGAATGGTGTGTTAGAAGAGACTATCTACATGGAGCAATCAGAGGGTTTTATTCAGAAAGGTCAGGAGAACAAGGTTTGCTTGCTGAAAAGGTCACTCTATGGGTTGAAGCAGTCACCAAGACAGTAGAACCACATGTTCAATGAGTTCATCAGGTCCCAGGGGTTTACAAGAAGTGTTAAGGATCCATGTGAGTATTTCAAAGGGTCTGATGTGGAGGACATCATTTATTTGCTACTCTATGTGGATGACATGCTTATAGCAGCTAAGGATTTACAGAAGGTGAAGTCTTTGAAAGAAAGCTTAAGCACAAAGTTTGAAATTGAAGGATCTTGAAACCAGCTAACATGATTTTAGGAATGAAAATTATCAGAGATAGGAAGAAAGGTATTCTGGAGTTGTCTCATGGAAGGTACATTAAACAAATTTTGAAGACATTTAACATGGATGAATGTAAGCAAGTAGTTACTCCAACAAATTCATTGTACAAACTCAAGAGTCTGGCTGATGAGGAGTTAGTTACATAGGCTGGGTTAATGAAATCATTTCCTTATGCTAGTGCAGTAGGAAGCTTGATGTATGCAATGATCGGCTCAAGACCATATTTGGGGTTTACAGTTTGCTCAGTCAACATGTTCATGTCAAAACCAGGAAGGGATAATTGGGCATCTGTTAAATGGATTCTAAGGTATCTACAAGGAGCTACAGATGTCTGCCATACTTTCGTAAAGTCATAGTCAATGGAAATTGAAGGTTTCAGTGATTCAGATTATGCTACTGACCTAGACGGGCATAGGTCAATAACATGATACGTGTTTCAGGTGGGGGGAAAGATAGTTAGCTAGAGAGCTACATTGCAACATGTAGTGGCTTTATCCACCACAGAGGCTGTATATATGGCTGTCATAGGCTACTAAAGATGGTTTATGGTTAAGAGAGTTCTGCAATGAGTTAGGGTTCAAGTTTGAGTCTTTTAAGTTGAATTGTGATTCTCAGAGTGCTATATGCTTGGCCAAGAATGCAGTGCATCATGACCGTACAAAAGATGTTGCTACAAAGATTCACTTCATCAGGGATATAGTTGATTTTGGGTTGGTTCACATTCACAGGGTTCACACTACGGCTAATCCGGCAGACATGCTTACGAAATGCTTACCAGGTAATACGTTCGAGAAGTGCCTCGATCGTCTCAGGTTCAAAGTCTGATCGCCTAGAGACATACCGCGTGATGGTTCTGTTGGCTGAGTCATCTCGCAAAAGGGTACAAAGAGGAGTGGTATCAATTTCTCAAAGGAATCAACAAAAGGGTAAAGGTATTGACATATCTGATAAAAGATAAGTCAGAAAATAAAAGATGAGTTTCAATGTCTAGGGTATTACTCGATACATGCAGAAAACGCATCGTATTCTTCGATTTCTTCAGGAGATGTTTCAGGAATAGAGAAGAAATGTTAAAAGATGTAAAAGTCTGCATGACTCGAAAGAGACAAGGAGTTTACTCGAGAGTCGTCGGAAAAAGAACAGTCAGAAGGGTTACTTACTTTGGTCGGAGTTGAGGTCGATCAGAGCTGGTGGGGGGGGGAGCGTGAGCAATGGTGAGAGTGGCGGCGCTGAATCTGAAATCAGTATCGGCTCAGGTGAGTCTCTCGACGGAGTAGTCGGAGGAGACAGTGAAGTCGCCATGACTGAGCTGTGTCTGCGGCTAGGGTTTCGTGGTGAGAGAGAGAAGATCTTCGGTGGTGAAGTTTCAGATCTTTGTCTACTGTGATCCCACATGAGAGAGCGACCGCCAACGTGTTAGATCATCTGCCATCAACCCTCACTCGACCACAAGAGAGAGCGACCGACAGCTTGTGGTTTCATCACCTATCCAAACATATAAGCTCACCACTGAGTCTTATATCATCGAGGAAGCCACATATATTTGAATTCTACTACTGCGTCCATTCCTTTATCCGATTTAAATCGAAACAATTTATGGAGTTCTTTGATAAATCTGCTTTACCAAATACCTTATCATATTCAAAGCGTTTACATGTCTCCGTATTTGAATGCAATCACTTTGGATCATCTACTGCACTTGATAGAAAACTCAAACTTTTCCATGAAAACATCTTATGAGGGTCGTTTTTCTAGAGTTACTCACATGTGTATGGATTTGATTTTGGCTGAGATTCCTCCACAATCGGAGACTACTTTGAAACTACCATCAGAACATCTACAATATTCCAAATCCCACGTCAAAATACACATGATCGAATGGAACTATATATGATTCTGAATTTAATATGATCGTTAAATTATTAACCACAAATGCGTCGAGTTTCACCAATTTTTCTCCAAGAGACCAAATCTTCTTGACAATGACACGAACCTTGGCCACATGAGGGGATGTGGATAAAAATTTCCCTATAAAAAATCCCCCGAAAGAGGATTCGATCCTTCAAAGACATCATATGGAATTTTTATTGTTTCTGTTCCATCAGTTAACGAAACATTCATATCATGTTTTGACAATGTTGGTATGTTCTGTACAATAGAAGACGACGAAGGCTTTCTTGATTGATCATCCACCTCTGTTGAACCCTCCGAAGAGTCTGCGACAATCACTGAATCTGACATTAGGGAAAAGACGGCAACCAAAGCCACAAGAAACCCTGAACGTGAATCTCACAAAAAAAACCATATAAGTAACTATCACTAGTAAAACAAATAGCATATAGCCACAGAAATATTCGTGGCTAGGGCCTAAATTTTGTGGCTATATCATCATATAGCCACAAAAAGTCACGAAAACAAATCGTGTCTATAGCATGTGACTAATTTTTTTCGTGGCTGGTTAGTCACAGTTTAGACACATTTATTCCGTGGAAATATTAATCACAAAATAGCCATGTAATATTTGGTGGCTATATAGCCATTGTTTAGTTTGTGGTTATTATGTGACTATACCGTGGCAAAATATCCACAAATTGCCATGGAATTTCCGTGACGATGTTTGTCGTTTTTCATTTTCGTGACTACGCTCTTTAGCATCCCACCAAAACAAGTAATCGAAATTCTAAAAACATAAAACCTGAAAACTTGATTTTGAAATTCGAAAATCCAATATCATACATTACCAAAAGTTTTACGAAAGATCTAATCATACATTACCAAAAGACTAATAAAGTCTAACAATTCTTACAAAAGATGCAAATTTTAATCTCCAAAAATACTAGCACACCACTTATCTAATTTAGATTGTTGTGTTTGTCTCACGGGGGGAGTAGGGGTAGTAGTCGGCACTGTCGTTGTTGGGTTAGTGGTCGTGGCAGCAGGAACCGAAGGTTGGAGAGTACTAGCATTAATCCCGAGATCATTTAATACAATCTTAATCATATAATATACAGAAAGAAAAATTTTAATTATACATTTGCTCAAAACTATAATTAAACATAAACAGAACCAGAATCGGAGTCCTCACACAAATCTTCTACTTCGTCTTCTGATATGTATTCGTCATTGGGAGGACACACATGTAACATATCGTCATATGAAACATCTTCCATGACATGCTATTCAATTCGCAGCATTGCACTTGGTGCTTCAACTTGGTTGTGTAGATATCTCATCCACGCATGCCTCTGCCAAATTATATATAATCGGTTTTTGCAGAGGCCTCTTCCATGATGTTTATTTAGCTTGGGCATAACATCTTTGAAAGTCTGCGATATCTCATCCACGCATGCATCTGCAAAATTATAGTCGGTTTTGCTTTCATCATACGCGAAGCCACATATAATTGAGAAATTCTTTCAGCACATATGTCGTAAAGGGGTTGGTTGGCGGCCTCAAAAGTTCGAAAAATGCTATCATGAATTAGTCACGTTTTCGTTTTCGTGACTAAAGTATAGCCACGAAATATCCACGTTTAGCTTTCGTGGCTAGATTTCAAATATATTTGCCACCTGCATTTTGATAGATGGGATGTTTTCGTTTTATGGCTCTATAGTCACATGTATATTGTGGCAAAATCGTGGCAATAGTAGCCACATTAAATTCATGACTAATTCGTGGCTAAAATAGCCACAAAAAAGCCACGTTTCTGTTTTTTCTTATTTCGTGGCTTTTTGTAACTTTTTCGTGGCTATACGAAAAATTTATACTAGTGTCTTGAAATTGTCCTACCTCTTGAGCTTGAAATTTTTTTTATCCGGTTTTTTGTTTTTCTTTTGGAATATAAGAGCTTTTAAGAAATTCTATAAATATTTTAATATATACTATTAAAACAGGAGAGCATTTTGTGTCCAAACATGTATTAATAATATATATATTTTTATAATTTGTCTGGATTAATTATACAGCTTGCCAAACAAAACAATTTTTTTAAATAATATACATGATATCTTTATTATTAAATATAAACATTCTAATTAATTATAATATCTATAAATAACATTTTATCTTTATTTGATTAATTAAATTATATAAAATATAATAAATCAACATTAATTCATGATTTTAGAGATTAAATGTAAACCTTATTTTTGTACGTGGTTGCCTTGGTACATAAGAGAAGAGATTTAAATCTGAATTTAGAAATTTAAGTGACGTCCAAATTTAAAAATTTATGTTTGGTTTAATCGGATTATTTAATTGAACCATAATTAGACCAAATGATATAAATCTTATTATTAAAAACATTTTGACTTGATAAAATTTCAAATATTAAAAATTAGTAAATATATATATATATATATTATATGGTAATATGGTGGGGCGGATTAGGATTATGTTTTTACAATTGCGGTCCTTTGCAGGTTGGTTTGTCAAAATATGCAAGATAGTACGTTGATTAAAGGGACGTGTTAGGCAATTTTAACACTCATAACTATATAATTTGTGAAATTTTATTTTAATAAAACAATAAAACAATTGGTTGTGTAGTAATCTAAATTCACATAATAACAAAGTTTACAATAAAGATTACATCGATATATACTTAACTAACTCATACTCATATTTTACTATTATGCACCATATGGTAACATCATATAACTTTTATAGATGGTTACTGTTTTGTTAGATAGCAAACGTTGCTATCATTACATGAGCTTTGCATATGATATTATGGTATTTTCGGATGGGAAAGTTCGTTCTGTGGAGGGAATTGTGCAGATATTTGAGGACTTTGCGAAGACCTCAAGATTAAAAATAAGCATGGAGCGTCGAAAATTTATTTTGCAGGTGTATCGGAGAATGCAAAAGATGACATTCGTTATCGGTTTCACTTTGATTCTGGTCAACTCCCGATACGATACCTAGGACTTCCTCTTTTCTCAAAGCGCATGACAGCAAACGACTACATACAGTTTCTAGAAACGATTCGAAAGCGAATTAGCTCATGGACTGTTCGATATCTCTCACTGGCGGGTCGGCTATACCTGACAAATTCTGTATTTTTGAGCATCACAAATTTCTGGCTATCAGCATTTCGCCTACCCCGAGAATGTAACGAGAAATCAACAAAATCTGCTCAGCGTTTCTCTGGTCAGGACCTAAACTCAACCCACGAAAGGCAAAGATCTCATGGGTGGATGTATGCAAGCCAGAGAATGAAGGAGGACTGGGATTGAGACCTTTGATTGAGGTAAACAAAGTTTGTTGTTTAAAATTGATTTGTCGAATTGTGACTTCTCGTACCTCTCTTTGGGTGAAGTAGATTCACACTTATTGGATCTGAAAAGGTTCTTTATGGTCAATTCGAGAGAACACTGACACACTGGGAATTAACTCCGGCGTGGGATTTTACCCTTTATATCTAAGCCGCAAGTGCACAGCACACGAATTAGTATTTAGGGATCGAATCCACAGGGATAGACGTTGTCCAATTTCTAACGAATTCTAACTTATGTCTAAAAGTAAATACATTTTGGGTTTTGTTACGGTCGTATCTATGGAATCTAAACTAAACTAATAAGGGCAGTAGCTAACCAACTATTTTACCGAGGTTTTGAATCAATTAAACGAAGCGTTGGGAAATCGGGAATTTTTTAGGGTTTATGGCCGATTTTTACCGAGGAAATCAGGATTTCTAAAGCGACTTTTTGTCGTCTTTGGGTTCTTGAACTTGGAACATGTACGGTGCGTGTAGTCTACTTCTGTAATCCTACACACCTACTCACTTCAGTACTCGGACGGTAGTTTCCGACTCCGCCCGCGCAAGTAGTGAATGATACTCTCAAAGGTCGTTTACGCCCACAATTCCTCCGTAAGTATACATCCGAAATCTTACGACGGATTTACTCGTCTACCCTAGGTCAAGCGATTAGATACAGCACTCCTGTGGCTCTAAAACACCTAATATCGATTGCTAAGACGGTTAGTCAAGCAACGCATTGACAACAAGGATAGAACGAAGAACCCTAATTAATCGGTATCCTAGACTAAAAACCTAATAAGAATCGAACCATAAGCTCCCTTTCAAACCCATATACCCAACAAGTATATTACTTAGCCATAGCTGAGGTAATCATATTCAATAAGTCAAATAAAAACAGTTAGTAAAAAGGGATGAAGAAAGCTTCTCTATCGAAGAACACGAATCGAGAATCCTTTGCTCCAAACCAAAGAAAACAAGTGCACAAGTCACAAGAGCTTCGCTTCTGCCTTCAAGCGTGAAGATAATGTAACATGTATATCTAAGAGGCATAAAATAAGTATTTATAGAGCTAATCTCGTTTAGGGTTTGAAGAAAAATGACGGTTTTGGCCTCGGTGAAGAAACAAGTCAGTTTTGTCTCGCAGGGTCCTGGCCGCGGGTCCAGCTCCTCCAGGCGTGGTGGCTTCATCTTCGGGACAGCTTCATCTGCCTTCAGTGCTTCAGGTGTATTAAAGGATCCAACCATTGGATTGCCTCCGATCCAACCATTGGATTGCCTCCAATCCAATTGCATTTGAAAGCTGGTTGTCTCTACTTTGTTGTGTCCAAATTTGGAGATGATCAGATGGTGAAAATGTCTCCATTAGCTGCAAGACTTCTTGACAGTCCAAGTTTATCCAAAAACGTACTTTTGCTCCAGAATGCATTCTTTTTTTTCCGAGTTACCTGAAACGTCTTTCAAATCTCTAAAATATGAAAATCACTTGAAACCTTTGAAAACGGAGTTAAAACACATGCAAAAGAATATGAAAGTGATCCATAAAAATGGTCAAAAACCGGTGTTATCAACTCCCCCAGACTTAGATCTTTGTTTGTCCTCAAACAAAACAGAAATATAAACTCGGAAAGAGGTTTTCGAAAATATAGGAACTAACAAAATTCTCAGTGACTGTCCTTCTAAACCATAACCAACGTAATGCATCAATCGGACTTAGTATAGAAAATTCTCACCAAAGTACTACAACGCTAATCCACGGTATCCGTCATGCGAAAATCTAACCATATAGATTCTAACTTTCAGTCAACTAGCTCTTAACATTCATTAAGGATTGCATGATTCTTACCAAAAATATCAGACAAGACAATCGATGCTAGGCATTTAAGGGCAATTTAGAGGTGAGGCTAAAAGTGTTTCGGGTTACCGTATTTTCTTCGGAGTATGCTAGATATTATGCAAAACAGCAAGAGAGGATGGAGCTGTTGGTACCCACAGTTTTCAGTCACTCCTTGCTCGCATAAATGTTGCTGCAAAACTCCTCATTCGTCGGGATTCTTCTCCCTTTGACATAACTTTTATGTCGTTCCCCTGGACTTAGATTTTTCTCCGGGTAATGATTCGAACGGCTTCTTATTCCTCTCATATTTAAACATAGTTGCCTTGGAAAAAAATAGACTACTCTAAGACTCTTAGGCTTTTATTTCCTTTCCTTTTCGGTTTTTTTTTTTTTTTTTAGAAAGGGGAAACGCCTTTAAACGGGAGCCTTACAAAGTACGAAAATTACCGGTTACAAAGAATTTCTAAGGCAACTTTTTAGCTTGATTTGTCGATACCTCCACAACCGAATCCGTCTAGTCTCTCATATTCTCGAGTGACTGAAAAACTGTGTCGTTCCTCCCTCTCCGGCGTTTTTGCACATATATGCACATAAGACAACAAGAGAGTTGCATAAGGTTAGAAAAAAGGTTAAGTTTTGGGTGGGATACCGGCTAATGATGAACTGGCCATCTAGGAAAACAAAGAGCGGTAAAAATGAAAAAGATGTCCTAGATGTATGACTCGTTGTCTCGCCTAAAACAATTGATAAGAAAATTAAATATAGATTAAATCCAAATAAAATGAGCTAGTATATCCTGTCAGAAATAATTTATATGGCTTGAAATCCTATGAGGATGTCGCATTGAAAGCACTCTAGCTACCGCCTAGGCTAGTACTAAACCACAAAAGAGCTAGCACGAGAAAATAGCGTAGAAGCATACTAGTCTAAATCATCATAGATTTTGTTCTTATGTTCCTGAAAAATACTTAATAAAAATATTACACGAGGTCTTAAAAATTCAACGAGAATTAAAAAGATCCAAAGAAATGAAAAATAGATTAGTGATGAATAAACATCCTCCCCCACACTTAAATCACATTGTCCTCAGTGTGAAAAAGTTGGTGAAAAGATGGTAAAATTATTCAAATAAAAGATAAGGTGAAAGAGATCGATTAAACAATGGTGGTGAAGTGCATGGCTAGGCGTCGTTTGAGCCATCTGTCTCGGAGTCAGGCGTGTTGCCATCGAACTGGTAGTGCTCTTCGAGGAAACGCATCATGCGTATGTATCGTCTCTCTTGTCGTGCTATCTTCTTCTCCATGGCTCCGTATTCTGGTCTGTATTCGAGAGACAAACTCGCGGATGGTGCATGTGCTTGTGATTGTTGAAGTAGTCGAGCACGCTCTGTCTCGGCGTCTCGGTTGGATTTGGCCACTAGTAAATGTCCAATCGTGTACGGTAGGCGTGGGACTGTAGGTATATACTACATAGCCTCCGGTATCCATCTAGGTGCTGCTCCTTCTCGGAGTCTAGGGACAGAGTTAGAAGGTAAGAAAACAAAGTAGGACTCACCGACATTAGTGCAATATTTGCAACCAAATCTGTCGAGGTCGAGTGAAGCGCGAGAGATTGTGCGGTCTCGGGAGAATTGCATCGAGTCGAACCAGCTTCCTTAGAGTGGAACCTCGTTCGAGAAATTGAAGTGCACGGCCTGTAGAATCGCTGTGATGATGCTTCCGAAGGCAGTAGTAGTGTCCTCAAGTTTTGTGGCTGGCGCGTCGTGTTTCACCTTTACTAAGTTATTCACGACGATACAAGCATAGCACAAGTCATCGGTGAAAGGTAATTGAAGGGTGACAAGCTCGCCTTTGAGGATACTGCCCACGTTCGCTCTCGAGAATATGGTGTGCGCTAAGAGCTTGTGTGTAAAGCGGACAGCGGGATGCATGAGTAGGGAGGCTTTAGACCGTCCGTTGTCGTAGACGCCTTGTCCCATTATGCTCCATAGACCTTCATTGGAATTCTCCTCGGGGTGAATCTCATCGAGATATTGAAACTTCACAAAGTTCCGGGATCATTAGAGTAAAAGAATATCCGCGAACGGTAAAATTAAGTGTACCATCGTTTGCTCTTGTATTAGAGCGTCTCTTGTAGCACATGGTGATGGTCGATAAGAATTCTTTGGTGAGATCTTCATATGTAGGGAGGTTGAGCTCCATGAAAGGTTGAAGGTTAAGTGCGCCGAGATACCAAATCACCTCTTCTATAATCCTGAGCGCGTCGAGAGTCAAGTAATCTATGCGAGGTGTTGATTTGATAACCATCTTGTTGAGCTTCTCAAGGTAATCGATATTTGGGTCCATAGGTTTCCCGACATATCGTACATTTGGTCTTTTTTCCGGAGGTGGTGTTGGTTCGCGAGGAGGAGGAGGTGTCGGGTCACGTCGCGGTGGTGGCAGACAAGTTCTAGTCGAACGTTGTCAACTTGCAAAGAACTCGCCAAGATTTGTGTCATCTCCTACGCTTCGTATATTCGAGCTCTCTTCCCTCTCCCCGGTTCGATTATTGGTTAATCTCCGGGACGACTCTCCTATGTAACCGCTCTTCTTTGAGCGAGTTATTCTCATCCTCTCGTGGTCCATTGTTCCTCAAAATAGAAAACAATTCTCGAAAAAAGTATGAATATGGTTGTGATTGAAAAATTTCATTATGCGAATATATGAATTCTAGTATCAATTCAATCAATCCAACGAGAAAAATTGATCGCAAGTTTAACCAAATCGAGTTCATGATTGTGAATTCCGGGTATTGGCGTTCTTGCATAAAAAATTTTAAATATCGATTTTAAGTTCAACTTTATGCAAATTTGAGTAGATTACCATTTGATAATTTACGATATAACTAGACTAGTTCAAATTAATCTCCAAATTTGTTTTTATTTAAGCTTGAAATTTTCAAATCACAAAATTCTTGAATCCAAGGGAATTAAGTGCTAAAATTGAAGTTCTAATCATTCTAAAAGTTCAATCTAGAGTTCTTAAACAATTTCAAACCATCAAAGACATAGATCTAGTGAATTCAAGAAAAACACTAGGTTCTTGTTCATATGAAAAAGTAGAGATTTCGGTTCGTACCTTGTTGGAATTGACGGGATGAGTGAGGAATTGAAATCTTCTCTGAAAAAGAGTGAGAATAGACCAAAGAATTCTCGAAAAAGCTTTTGAATTGAAAAATGTTGTTCTTGCTCAAAATCTCCAAGTCTTTTGGAAGAGAAGAAGAAAGAGAGCTTGAATCTTGAAATTCTCTTTTTGTTCTTTGAAAAGTTGTTTTTATGTAAAAGAAGTTTTCTGTTTTTCAAAAACTTTTGTGACTTACCTTAGCGGGACACGCGACCGCGGCCAAGTGTCTTCTTGCCACGGGACCGGCCAACGCCGGTGCGGTCGACGCCTCCTCCGCCTCCTCCACCGCGGGTCTGGCTCTTCCAGCTGCGGCCAAGTGGCCTTCTTCTCGGGTCGTTTTCTCCTTCTTTCCTTCGTCGTTTCACGATCTATTTCAAGCGTCGTCTTCATTTTTTTGTGTTTTCTGATTTTTTTGAATGTTTTTGGGTTTTTTGTGTTGATGTTGGCTCCGGAATCACACAAACAATCTGCAAAATAAATTCTCGAAATCCAACAAGAAAAAGAAAAACGTCCCCGATCATCTGCTTTCCTAAGCCTTCGAAGTGGGATTAGTTTTGGTACCTCGAATGGTGGTTTTTGGATCATCTTGGATTCGGTAACGACTCATCCATAGAGTGGGACGAATTTTGGGGCTTCTCTAGGCTCCATCTTAGCATCGACTTCCTTCTCGGGTTTGGCAGAAATCACGTTGCAAAATCTCTTCGGGTTATCTTCCACTCTTCAGGGTAAAATTCCGCTCGGTCTCTTAGTGGATTCCACGGTTTGAGAGACTTGCATATCCAAATTCTTGACATGGGTTGAAAGAAATTCAATTTTCCCATTCAAGTCGTTGTTCATACAATCGACCTTGACGTTAAAATATGTCGTCGTCTTTTTGTTGCTTTGAGCGAGGAGTTGAATTGATTGCTCGAGCTTCGCTATTTGGGCAGCAAATTGAGAGTTAGAGATACCTTGTTTCTGCATGTTTGAGTTGTTGTAAGGAGCGGCTTGAGTGTTGAAGGGCGGCCTCGGTTGGAAGTTCCCATTTCCTCCATAGTTCCCGTTTTGGAACCGGTTTTGATATGGCCTCGATTGTTGTGGATAATGCTGATCTTGGGGGTTCTCCACGTTCGGGTTTCGATACGAGAGATTGTTGAAGTTGGTGTTGCGGAAGTTACTGTTGAATCCGTTGTTGAAACGGCTTTGGTAGGAGTTTTGTGCTCCTAGATAGTTAACTTATTCTTCTTGAAAATACGAACCGTTGTTGTCGGATTCGTAGTAAGCATCGTCCTCGCCTCCTACATTAGCTTCAAAAGCATATACTTGACGGTTTTGGTTGTTGAGAAGTCAGTTCATCATAACTTTTAGCTCATAAATCGATTTTGATTCCGACACGTTCGATCTAGTCGTAGTCGGGAGAATTGTTGCTATCCGACATAGCAAGATTTTCGATGAGAGCTCTTCCTTGGTTGATGGTCTTCATGGAGAAGTCTCCATTGCTGGTCGTGTCGAGAGAAAGTTGATATTTCGGTAGTAATCCTCGGTAGAAAGTGTTGAGCACATTCGGACTGGAGAAACCGTGATGAGGGCAATCTCTCTCGTACTCCTTGAAACGTTCCCACGCTTCATAGAAATGTCTAGTCGCAAAAACATGTAGTCGGTAATTAGTCGCTAATTTACGACTACTTTGCGACTTTGTTGCGATGACAGTAAGAAGTCGCAAACCAGTCGCACATCAGTCGTAATATAATCGACCATGTACTGACTACATTAACGACTAACATGCGACTAACGTACGACTATATATTGTGTCGTGTGGAAGTCGTTTGGTGTAGTCGTTAATGTAGTCGTGAATTGTTGCGACTAAATTAGCGACTCATTTCCGACTACATTAGCGACTAAATTAGCGACTGATTTCCGACTAAATGAGCGACTGATTTCCGACTATTTACCGACTAATAAGCGTCTGAATTAGCGACTGATTTCTGACTAATACGTTCACAAAATAGTGATTTTGTCATCGTGTTACGACTGTTTTGCGACTGATTTGCGACTTCCTAGCGACTGAGTTGCGACTACCTAGCGACTGATTTTAGCAACGAAATTCAAATGGTTATACTGTACCCAATTTGTATTACCTAGCAATTTGGAAATCATATACAAACCAATACAAAGAATACTGGAAATTTAAAAAGAAAGAAACATACATTAATAAAGAAACATAAATGTATATTATACATTGTTTTAGCATATCAAATACAAATCAATACAAAGAAAGGTCCAATGTTCAAAACATGAAATAAAATGACAGCTTAGGGTGTAGAATCATGCTGCCGATCAGATTGAGAAGCCATGAAGTCTAGAAAATTTGGATCGGTTTGACGAAGATACCTTTCCACCATTGAATAATGCTTCTGGTCAGCTTCAAGTTTGGTAAGCTTGGTTTGTTGGTCAGCTGCAAGTTTGGTAAGCTCTGCCTCACGCCGAGCGTTAGAAGCAGCTTGTTCTTCTATTTTGCGTTGAGCTTCTTCCAACTTATCTTCCAGGGATTGAAACGATGAAGAAGTTACTTCGAACTTGCGTTTTCCACCAACATGAGACTCATTGAGGCTGCCTATTCCATATGGTCTGCCTCTATCATCCGTGTACGTTGACTGCATAAATAAAACCAAGATTTATAAAACTAGATGACAGAAAACCAAAAGATAACATAGATTTCGTATTTACCTGAAGAAAGAGATCGTTGTATTCCTCTGTGGTTAGCTCTCGCTGTTGCGACCTACCGTCTGAAATTTCAGGCCCGATCTCTTACATCTTAGCTTGCAAGTTCTTCTCATAATTTTGCGCGATCCTCTCAGCCTTCAGATCAACAAACGTACCATTTGATTTTGTGTGAGTCTTCACAAACACCTTACCGATACTAACCGGTCTGCCCAATTCGTCTTCCTGAAAATGTAACATATAAATTTGTTACATAATAGAAAGTTGCAGAAGTCTTAGATATAGAAATTACACTTACCATTTCTTGTTGGATTTGGTGATATGACTTTTGGCCTGATAAGTGTTTGTGCACACCAAGGCCTTTACGGTCAGATTTCCGAGCAGCGGATGTGGTCTGAGACCTCTCTTTAGCTTCGTCAGTGTCCCATTTCTCTGTCATTGTTGTCCACAGTGTTGGGTTAATCCAGGGTGGTCGCTTTCGAGAAGTCCTCGCGGTGCTGACCATATCCTTCATTCGCCTTTGACAAATCCTCTCGAAATGTTTTTGAACAACCCCTGAGATTAAGGGATCCCATGTGTGGGTTTTCTACAAGACAAGTAGATGGTGTTACTGGATAGAATAGAAAGAAAGACATATATGAAGCTTGGAGGAGAGAAATACTTACCGCGAACTTGACGAAGTATCTTTCCTGTCTATCGCGAGGCACAACAGTCCAACTGTAGTGTGGACCATCAAACTTGTTTGTGAAAATCTTGGTGATCTTCCTTGTCAGGTTTCCCTTGTCACGGCCAAACCTAGACAGAGACAAATAAGTGCCTCAACAACAACACAAAAACCAAGACAGAAACATACATTAATAAATGCCTCAACAACAACACAAAATTCAAACAAGCACTTATACCAGAAACGATATACCAGAAACGAATTGACACTTATACCAGAAACAACACAAAATTCAAACAAGCACTTATACCAGAATTAAGCACATATCAGAAAAGATATGAATCGCAAACTGTGAGCTTAGTCTACCAAACAAAAATCAAGCCAGACAGAAGCATAATATTCCCCTGATTAGACCAAACAAGCACTTATACCAGAAACGAATTGACACTATGTAATTGCTTAGTCTACCAAACAGAGAATTGATCCTGGTGAGCACTTTAATGACCATTATCCTTGCAAGATATACAGTCATGTTATATGGAAATTCAAACCAAGATATACAGACAGTTTCTATCCATTCCAAACACAAAAATCATATTCCAAACACAACAGAAAAGAGACTTCTATGAAGACCGAGATTTGGTCTAACCATATCCACACACATAAATATCATCAATTCCACACACGCAAATCATACATCATCATTTCCAAACACAAAAACAATTCTACTAACAAACTGTAAACTAGCCTCTTGACAGAAAATCGAATTCAGACATGAATTGATAGAAACTTACCAAGTGGTGTTTGGCGGCTGAGGGCGTGTCGGAGACAGCACAGTCGTATAGTCTTGCCGGTTAGGCACCCTTAGCAGCGCCTGAAGCACCATACGTTGCTCTTCCTGGAGATCGGCCTCAATATGTGCATTGTCGTCAATCGGATTAGCTTCGAAGTCGTTGGAGATGTGAGCGTGAGACGAGTGATTACTATTACCCTCAGAGTTGTGCACCGAAGGACTCGAAGAGCTTTGTCTTGGAGTCGTCTGATCTTGAGGATGAGAGCTTTCTCGTCGACTCGTCTGATTTTGAGATGGATTGCTTTGTGGTGGATTCGCCGGCGTGATGTTCTGGAAAAGCTGGGTAGGCGGAGGAAAATCCCGGACATTTGGTGATGTCGTTGAAGGTTGAGCATGCACGGGGTTCAGAGGTGGTGACGACAGATGCGGAAGAAATTGGGCCGCCGGCGTGAAGGTGTACTGCGGCGGTAGAGGGTTTGTTGTTCGCGACGAAGACCCTCCGGCTCTCTGAGAAACGTTTGGAACGAATTTCTTCCGTCCTTTACCGTTCTTAGTTTCCGGCATCGTGGGATCGAAGAAGAAGAACGGAAGGTGGGATCGAAGGCGAAGATGAGAGCAAAAGGGATTTCGATCTGTAATCGGAGACGAAGAAGACTGAATGAAGGCTAAGACTTGAGGGACTTAGGGTTTTCGTAAGTTTTTTTTTTATAATCTGAATGAAGCAGATAGACTTAATATTTATTTGCTGTGAGTTAAAACGATTAAACACTATGGCTTAGTGGTAAAGTTCTCCTCTATCTCCTTTCAGTTATGGGTTCGAATCCATGGTGGGACATTTTTTTTTATTCTGAATAAAGGAAGGTAGACATAATAATTATTTGGTGTGTTAAATACCAATTAAACAATATGGCTTACTGGTAAAGATCTCACATTTGTTTCTCTTCACATGGGTTCGAGTCCTGGTGAGGACATTTTTTTTTACTTACAACGAAATTGTGACATAAGTAACATAGTGAATTAGAAGGGTTCTTCGTCATCTGATTCTTCATCAGAAGACGACAAATTACACTGAAATTCATCTTCTGGTTCTGTATCTCCAACTTCGTAATCGAGGTTTATTTGGTCTCCTTGTACGAAATTGTCGAGTACCAGATCTTCAATTGTAGTCATCAATACAGCATCATCATTTTCTGTTTGCAAAAGAGTCGGTTCTTTTTTTTCATATTCCCCTGAAATGTTACCCCTCGGATTCACTTTTAGAACATTGAGCCACAACTGCTTCGGTTTCTTTATGTATGGGTACGGAATATAACAAACTTGATCCGCTTGCGAGGCTGTTTGCAATATAAAAATGTATATATAAGTTATACATCATTATATATATATATATATATATATATGATATCGACATTAATAAGTGCGTACCTAGAATAAATGGTTCGTATTTATTGTATTTTCTCGATGAAAGAATGTCTACAACACCACCATTGCTCCTTCGAGTGCCTCTACCGATAACAGGGTCATACCAATTACACTTAAAAAAGTGTGATTCTCAAATTGACCATCCCCTCGTACTCGAGTTCTATGATATCAGTTAAGATCCCATATAAATCCGCTTCATCAGATGCATCCGTGTAATTTTGACCTTTAACACATACCCCATAGTTACATGTCTTTCGTCCAGCGCCGTGATTCTGCGTATGAAACAAATAGCCTCTTGTAAAATACATTGGCCAGGTTTTGACCTTATTCAAAGGTCCATGCACTATCTCTTGAACCCAAGTAGGAAATGGATTCGTGGCGTTCCAGTAAGTAACCTGCATATATATAAAAAATAGTGTAAATAAGTATAAATTTACGCAAAGTTATGAATATTTTTTAGACATACATATTCTTTCACCCATAAATGATATTCGTCAGCTCTTTTCGCAAATAGTTCTTTTTCGGAAAGTCCTGGATATTTTGCAGAAATAAATTCCTCGAACATTCTACACAAGACCAACACAAATTATATGAGAAATTAAACAAAGATTATATATATTAAAACGCAATCTGGGAGAGATGCCAACTTATATACCTCTCAATTGGCTGAAAATAGTCACAATTTCGTAAAACATATGCATGTGCGCATTGATAGTCTCTCTCTGAGAGCCAGATTTCATGCATTTCTCCACTTGGACGACCTACTTGAGTAAATATAGAAGGTACTCCAGGGACATGATATACGGGGAATTTACCTTCATCGAATTCTTCATCGAATCTTGTTAACCTGATCAAATGAGATAAAAAGTAATTCACATTATAATACATATATAGCATGTGTATACAAAAAGTTAAATGGCAAAGTGGACATGATGTGATTGATTGTAGCATTTACCTTGATTTCGTTTGTATATTCCCAGCAAAGTAGTGCTCTGAGAAATAAGCAATCTCGTCATTGATATATGATTCAACAATCGATCCTGCCGCATACCTTTTGTTCTTTGCTTTCCCTTTCAACTTTTTGAAAAACCTTTCAAAAGGATACATCCACCTATACTGGACAGGGCCTCCTAATTCAACTTCGTATGGGAGATGTATATGCAGGTGTTCCATCACATCGAAAAATGAAGGTGGGAAGATCTTTTCCAAATTGCATAGGATTAAAACGATGTTCTGTTTTAGAATTTGAAGGCGACTCTTATGCAAAGTTCTTGAACATAAGTCCCGGAAAAATGCTCCAACCCCTACAATATACGTGAAAATTGCATGAAGTAAATATATAAATTACAATAATCATATTTTTTTTAAAAAATTGTCATAATAAGTACCTGATAACGCAAGGTGGACATTCCGGTCTAGGAGATCTGCAAAGATAAATGGAAGTAACCGCTCCATGAAAACATGGCAGTCATGACTCTTCATGCCTGAAAACTTTTGGTTGTCCATACCAACACAAGTAGCTAAGTCTGACGAATAACCATCTGGGAACTTAACCGCATGTTTCACACATTCCAGTAAACTTTTTCTAGCTTCCTCTGTCAATGTGAAGGATGGGAAAGGAGCTTTACCCTCACTATCAATATGTAAGTGTGGCCGAGAACAAAATTATTCTATATCCAATCTTGACATGATGTTGTCTTTCGATTTACCTTTCACACTCATAAGCGTATTCATGATGTTGTCAAAAAAGTTCTTCTCTATATGCATCACATCAAGACAATGGCGGAGATTGAAGTCCCTCCAGTACGGTAGCTCCCAGAATATGCTTTCCTTGTGCCAGTTATGTTGCTTCCCATATCCCGGCTTCTTCTTTTCATGGCCGTTTCCACCGACGTCTTTTGTTTTCGATGGATTTACACCAACCAACCGCTCGTAATAAACTTGCTCACCGGTCAAAGACGGAGGTGGATACTCTCTCAAAGCGTCTTTTCCCTTTAGGAAGTCTTTTTTATTCCTCCTCATTGGATGACCATGAGGAAAAAATCTTCGGTGACAATCAAACCAACACGTCTTCCTTCCTTTAGGTAGATAAAAAGACTTTGTATCTTCCATGCAAATTGGACAAGACAATTTACCATGGGTTGTCCATCCGGATAACATGATATACGCCGGAAAGTCGCTTATCGTCCACATTAGCACTGCTTTTAGATTGAAATTTTGATTCAAGGACACATCGTATGTATCGACGCCATTAGACCACAACTCTTTTAACTCCTCAATAAGAGGTTGGAGGAAGATATCGAGACTAGCTCGCGGATGATTTGGCCCAAAATTCAGAATAGTCAGAAATAAATACTCTGTATTCATGCACATACCCGGGGGTAAATTATATGGAGTCAATATCACAGGCCACAGCGAATGATTACGAGACATGCCAAATGGATTGAACCCATCTGTACATAATCCAAGATAAACGTTACGAGGTTCTTCAGCAAACCCGGGATATAGACCTTGAAAATATCTCCACTCCGCCGCATCAGAAGGATGACCCATTTCTCCCTCCTTTGCTTGGTGCTCGGCATGCCATCTCATTGCCGCTGCAATTTTCTCGCTTTTATACATTCTCTTTAATCTGTCAGCAATAGGTAGATACCACATACGACTGTATGGTACTTTGGTTCTACGCCGCTCGTTCTGAGGCTTCCATCTTTGTTTACCACAAAACATACATTTAGCTTCCTTTTCGTCTTCTTTCCAAAAGATCATACAATTGTTAATACAAACATCAATTGTATGATATGGGAGACCTAAATTGCGCATCAATTTTTCTGTCTCGTAATGTGAACCGGTTGCCTGGTTTCCTTCTGGTAAATAGTCTGTCAAGATTCCGCAAACCGAATCCACTAACTTTTCACTCATATTATATTCTGCCTTATCTTGCATGACTTGAGCGGCTAAGGATAACTGCGAGTGACCTTCACGACAACCATCATATAATGGAGTATTCGCTCCTTCTAACAAGTCGTAGAATTTCTTTGGATGGTTACGTACCGGTTCTTCTACATTCTGATAACTAGTACCACCTTGATGATAGTTATCAAAACTCACGTTATCACGAAATGCATCATTCACCATATCCACATATCTGTCTTCTACTACATTACCCAATTTACTACTCCCACTTAAATGCGTAGGATCAACATAACTCGGACCTAAATCCATAGAGATTTCTTCTCCATGCTTATACCAAACATAATAATCTGGCATAAATCCTCTACTATACAGATGATTCCAAATTCTAGGCCCCGGGAGAAATTTGTCGTTCTTGCAAACACTACAAGGACAGTAAAACTTACCGCCATTGTTCTGCGCTAGAGACTGGCCATTTGCAAATGCCATGAATTGATCCACCCCCGTGGTGAACTCTACCGAGAAATTTCCCGTCTCTTCATCGATTCGCTTATACATCCAATCCCGAAAATTACTATAATTGTAATTTCCCGACATTATAAAACAAAAAAAACGGTTTCTCTTCTAAAATTTAATTTTTTCGTTTATGAGAATGAGGAGATTGTGAGAATGAGGAAACGATGGTCTCAAATTTTTTTATAGACATTTTTCCGACTGATTTGCGACTACATAGCGACTATATAGCGACTGCTGTCCGACTACGAGTGGTCGTCGCAAAAAGTAGATACAAGTAGGTACGCCAAGAATAAACGTGTTAAATGCTATTATTTTACGACCAATAAACGACTGTTTTGCGACCCACCGCAAAAGTCGCAATTTAGTCGCAAAATAGCGACTATTTTGTGACGAAAGTTTTCCGACTCGACGGTAGTCGTCGATTGGTCGTAAAATGGTGACCAATATGCGACTAATACATTTGGTCGCAAATGACCGACTATGGTGCGACTGTATTTGTGAAGTCATAAACAAGTCGCAACATAGTCGCTAAGTAGTCGTAAAAATTTACGACTGTGTCTGTAGTCGCAAACTGTAGTCGCGAAAACGCTGTTTTCTTGTAGTGCAATTAATCCCATTTCTCCTCCTCACTCGATCTTCAACACAAATTCAAACATATATCTTCTCTTCATTATATTTTCCAGTTATATAATGTCGGGAAATCCTAATTTTAATAATTTTCGGGAGTGGATGTATAAGAGATTCGATGAAGAGACGGGAAATTTCTCGGAAGAGTTCAGAACGGGGGTGGATGGATTCATGACATTTGCAAATAGCCAGCCTCTATCACATAGTAATGGCGGTAAGTTTTTCTGCCCTTGTAGTGTTTGCAAAAACGAGAAATTTATCCCGGGGATAAGAATTTGGAATCATCTTTATAGCAGAGGATTTATGCCAGATTATTATGTTTGGTATAAGCATAGAGAAGAAATCAATATGGATTTAGGATCGAGTTATGTTGATACGCCATATATAAGTGGGAGTGAAAATGTGGGAGTTGTAGTAGAAGATAGATATGTGGATATGGTGAATGATGCATTTCGGCATAACGTGAGTTTTGATAACTATCATCAGGATGGTAGTTATCAGAATATAGAAGAACCGGTACGTAACCATTAAAAGAAATTTTATGACTTGTTAGAAGGTGCAAAGAATCCATTATACGATGGTTGTCGTGAAGGTCACTCGCAGTTATCCTTAGCTGCTCGAGTCATGCAAAATAAGGCAGAATATAATATGAGTGAAAAGTTAGTCGATTCGGTTTGCGAAATGTTGACAGACTATTTACCAGAAGAGAACAAGTCAACCGGATCACATTACGAGACAGAAAAATTGATGCGCAATTTAGGCCTCCCATATCAGACAATTGATGTTTGTATTAACAATTGTATGATCTTCTGGAAAGAGGATGAGAAGGAAGATAAATGTTTGTTTTGTGGTCCACAAAGATGGAAGCCTAAGAACGACCGACGTAGAACCAAAGTACCATACAGTCGTATGTGGTATCTACCTATTGCTGACAGATTGAAGAGAATGTATCAAAGCGAGAAAACTGCAGCGGCAATGAGATGGCATGCCGAGCACCAAGCAAAGGAAGGAGAAATGGGTCATCCTTCTGATGCGGCGGAGTGGAGATATTTTCAAGATCAAAATCCCCGGTTTGCAGGAGAACCCCGTAACGTTTATCTTGGATTATGTACCGATGGGTTCAATCCATTTGGCATGTCTCGTAATCATTCGCTGTGGCCCGTGATCTTGACTCCATATAATTTACCCCCTAGTATGTGCATGAATACCGAGTATTTATTTCTTACAATTCTGAATTCTGGGCCAAATCATCCGCGAGCTAGTCTCGATATCTTCCTCCGACCTCTTATTAAGGAGTTAAAAGAGTTGTGGTCTAATGGGGTCGATGCATACGATGTGTCTTTGAATCAAAATTTCAATCTAAAAGCAGTGCTAATGTGGACGATAAGCGATTTTCCAGCGTATAGCATGTTATCCGGATGGACAACCCATGGTAAATTGTCTTGTCCAATTTGCATGGAAGATACAAAGTCTTTTTATCTACCTAAGGGAAGGAAGACGTGTTGGTTTGATTGTCACCAAAGATTTCTTCCTCATGGTCATCCAATGAGGAGGAATAAAAAAGACTTCCTTACGGGAAAAGACGCGTCGAGAGAGTATCCACCGCAGTCGTTGACCGGTGAGCAAGTTTATTTCGAGCGACTAGCTGGTGTAAATCCATCAAAAACAAAGGACGTCGGTGGAAACGGGCATGAGAAGAAGAAGTTTGGCTACGGGAAGCAACGTAACTGGCACTAAGAAAGCATATTCTGGGAGCTACCGTACTGGAGGGACCTCAATCTCAGACATTGTCTTGATGTGATGCATATAGAGAAGAATTTTTTTGACAACATCATGAATACTCTTATGAGTGTGAAGGGTAAATCGAAAGACAACATCATGTCAAGATTGGATATTGAACAATTTTGTTATCGGCCACACTTACATATTGATAGTGAGGGTAAAGCTCCTTTCCCAGCCTTCACATTGACAGAAGAAGCCATAAAAAGTTTACTAGAATGTGTGAAACATGCAGTTAAATTCCCAGATGGTTATTCCTCAGACTTAGCGACTTGTGTTGATATGAACAACCAAAAGTTGTCAGGCATGAAGAGTCATGACTGCCATGTTTTTATGGAGCGGTTACTTCCATTTATCTTTGCAGACCTCCTAGACCGGAATGTCCACCTTGTGTTATCAGGTACTAATTATTTAATTACGACTATTTCTTTAAATAAATATGATTATAGTAATTTATAGAGTAACCGCTCCGTAATTTTCACGTATATTGTAGGGGTTGGAGCATTTTTCCGGGACTTATGTTCGAGAACTTTGCATAACACTCGCGTTCAAATTCTAAAACATAACATAGTTTTGATCCTATGCAATTTGGAAAAGATATTTCCACCTTCATTTTTCGATGTGATGGAGCACCTGCCTGTACATCTCCCCTATGAAGCTGAATTAGGAGGCCCTGTCCAATATAGGTGGATGTATCCTTTTGAAAGGTTTTTCAAAAAGTTGAAAGGGAAAGCAAAGAACAAAAGATATGCGGCAGGATCGATTATTGAATCATATATCAATGACGAGATTGCTTATTTCTCAGAGCACTACTTTGCCGCGAATATACAAACGAAATCAAGGTAAATGCTAAAGTTAATCACTTCATGTCCACAATACCATTAATATTGTATACACATGCTATGTATTTTAATGTGAATTACTTTTCACTCGGCCAGGTTAACAAGATTCGACCAAGGTGAAGTACCCGTATATCATGTCCCTGGGGTACCTTCTATATTTACGCAAGTAGGCCGTCCAAGTGGAGAAATGCATGAAATATGGCTCTCGGAAAGAGATTATCAATGCGCACATGCATATGTTTTACGAAATTGTGACTATTTTCAGCCAATTGAGAGGTATATATAAGTTGGCATCTCTCGCACCATGTGTTTTAATATATATTCCACTATATTAATTCATTTTTGTGTTGGTCTTGTATAGTATGTTCGAGGACTATATTTCTGCAAAATACACAGGATTATCCGAAAAAGAACTCTCCGCGAAAAGAGCTGACGAATATCATATATGGGTGAAAGAATATGTATGTCTAAATAATATTCATAACTACGCATACATTTCTACTTATAAATATTGATGCTATTGTTTATATATATGCAGGTTGCTTACTGGAACGCCACGGATCCATTTCCTACTTGGGTTCAAGATATAGTACATGGACCTTTGAATAAGGCCAAAACATGGCCAATGTATTTTACAAGAGGCTATTTGTTTCATACGCAAAATCACGGCGCTGGACGAAAGACATGTAACTATGGGATATGTGTTAAAGGTGTAAATTACAGTGATGCATCTGATGAAGCGGATTTCAATGGGACCTTAACTGATATCATAGAACTCGAGTACGAGGGGATGGTCAATTTGAGAATCACACTTTTTAAGTGTAATTGGTATGACCCTGTTATCGGTAGAGGCACTCGGAGGAGCAATGGTGGCGGTGTAGACGTTCTTTCATCGAGAAAATACAATAAATACGAACCATTTATTCTAGGTACGTATACTTATATATATAGCAATTTATTAAAGTTAATATCATATATATATATATATATATCCATATGTATAACTTATATTGAAAACAGCATCGCAAGCGGAGCAAGTTTGTTATATTCCGTACCCATACACAAAGAAACCGAAGCAGTTGTGGCTCAATGTTCTAAAAGTGAATCCGAGGGGAAATATTTCAGGGGAATATGATAAAAAAGAACCGACTCTTCTGCAAAACGAAAATGATGATGCTGTATTAATGACTACAATTGACGATCTCGAACTCGACAATTTCGTACAAGGAGTAAACCCAATAAACCTCGATTACGATGTCGGAGATGCAGAACCAGAAGATGAATTTCGGTGTAATTTGTCGTCTTCTGATGAAGAACCAGATGACGAAGAACCCTACTAATTAACTATATTACTTATGTGACAATGTTAATTATGTTATTTATGTCAAATTATGAGAACTAAAATTCTATAAATTTTTCGTTTACATTATTGAACTCAAAAATAAAGTTTTCAAATTATTTTAACATAACATTCTAATCAACAACTCAAAAAATTTCAAATTAATTTAACAGAACCAATTAACCATTGATTTTTGGTTGAACCTTTGTACCAATGAGTTTTTTTAAAATTATTGTCAACATAATTTAAATTTTGATCTTTGTACCAATGACCCTAACCAAACCGGTTCAGTCAATTACAACATCTGTAAAACATCCCAGGAACTCGGTACTGACGTAAACCTGATGCAAAATTGGGCTCTTCCTTTTCCTGAATATGTTATGTCCCTGCATCACAATTTTATTACAATATTAGGCTCATGATATATATTACAATTATATATTATATATATATATGTTGGTATATATATATATATATATATTAACATAATCTGCTAACAAAATCAAAGTGAATCATTGCCTTAGTTGAAAAATTGGTTTTCTACATGACAGTTTAATCTTACCGATGCAACTGTTCCCGACTTTTTAGGCTTCCTCGACTCTTCCCCTTCGAAACTCTTCGGTTTCTGCCTAGTTACAATAAATCTCAAAAGTTTTCCTACAGTTAATCATTGCCATTTTGAAAAATGGGAAGTGTAAATGACAGTTGAGAATCTTACCGACGCAACTGTATCTACCTTTTTAGCCTTCCTCGACTCTCCCGCTTCTAAACTCTTCGGCAACCCCTAAAAGTTACATATTTTCCTCCGGCAAAAGAAAAATATACTCAGAACGTAAGAAAAATTCCGTAGAACTGCAGAAATGGCAACCCAATCTTCCCACTTACTATCACAAATCAACACAAAAAAACTCTTTGGAATCTGAAAGTGAAGATCCTACGTGCTTGGACCCGAGACTGGGATTTTTCTGGACCATCTCTCCACCTACTACTTTGTGATGAAGAGGTAGCGTAATCTAACTTCTATTCTTTTATAGTGCTTCTAAAAACTAACTATTTTGTCTTCAGGGAACAAGAATACAAGCAGACGTTTCTGGTTCTCAGACATTGAGAAAGTTTTCTTGGGTGAAGCACTTTGAACGGTACTGGTTCTCACTAAAGGGTTTTTATGTGGGGTTTTCCGATATTCATGGCAAAACCTGTCGCCTGATATATCATGGTTTTCACCCTATTTAAGCCATGATATAAGTCCTTTTTATAGAGTCTTTCTAGTGTTTTGTAGTCTTTTAGAGTCTTTTACAGGTCTTAGCACGTTTGGAGCATTATTGGAATTATTGGAGCTTTCTGGAGCAGTTTGGAGCAAAGCAGAAGTTCGTGTTGCTGAGTACCTGATTTCACGACAAGCATCGATCGATACCCCCTTGTATCGATCGATACTCATCGCAGCAAGACATGACCCGCGAGTTTTCCAAGACTTGAAGAATTGCAAAAGTGCCCAGAAGTCTTTAATAATTACAAGAAGACCCCAACTCGTGTTTTAGGTTATAAATAGGATTTTACAGCCACTTGTTTAGGCTATGCTTTATTTTTCTATACTTTGATTTTACTCTGGATTTGAGAGACAAGTCTGAATCTCTCTTCATCCGAGATCATATCTCAAAACCTCTTGTTACTATTTTCTATTGATGATTTATTCAAACATGTTGATTGTTTCATTCACCATGTCTGAGTAGATCCACTTTAGGTTTAGGGTTCTCTCATAAATGATTTCTTTGAATGCTAGGTTGATTATCTGTTTAGGATTCACTATCTGAATTAGTTCTTCACCATAGGTTGTTCTAAAAGCTAATTCTAGGTTGACGAATCTGGAACTTAGATTTTAGGATAATTGATTAGGCACGAGAGTGCGATTAATTACCTGATAGAACTTAAGGTGAGCAAATTGATTATTCGCAAAGAGATTTGGTTTAATTGATTTGTGAACATATCAAACCTGAACTTTAAAGCTGATTTAGAATTTAGGATTCGCAAAGAGATTTCACTACAAGAAATATGGGTTTTTATAGCAGGCCAGTATAGTGTTTTTTTCAATTATGCTATGGTTGACATACCTCTGGTTTTTACATAGCGTTTGTATATTTGTAAACGCTATTATAAAGTGGTAGAAATTAAAATCAGAGTCACGCGTCTCGTTTTAAGATGTAACCCACATGTTTAATAGCAAAACCATAATTGAAAACGCTATCAAAGTCTTAGGCGGTAACGAAAATTAAGTACCGAGACACTTAGAAAAAATTAGGCTCCAAAGAAAAAAACCTCAACCTAATTTTCGTGTTCTTCCCTCTCTTCCCTCTTTGGTGTTCAGAAACCCAATTACCATCGTCACACTCCTATTCGATTTCGGCGGCTCCGTAACCGCAAATCTCTCCTCCGGTCATAATTGAAAGCTCTGTAGCCTCGATTTTGCTCTGGAAACGGTGTTTCTACTCCGTCGCCTCCTGAGCTTCTGTAATCTCTCCTCCGGACATTTCTACTCTGTCGCCTCCTGAGCTTCTGTAATTTCTCCTCTTTGCCTCCTGAGCTGGTGGTGTCTCCGTCGTTCTCCTCCAGCTGCATTCACGAAGAAGAATCCCACTACAGGTAAAGAATTTTCAGATTTATGAAGTTAAGAATTCTAAAATCGATTTTTCTTTCTCAGTATGTTATAGATCTGAAGCTAAGAACCCTAAATTACTTTTAGTTTCATCTTACTATAGAAGGAATCGAAGCTCGAGAGATTTCGAAGAGGACTTAACACGAATATGATATATCATGATTTTTACCCTGTTTAAGCCATGATATAAGTCCTTTTTATAGAGTCTTTCTAGTGTTTTGTAGTCTTTTAGAGTCTTTTACAGGTCTTAGCACGAATTGGAGCCTAATTGGAATTATTGGAGTTCTTTGGAGCATTCTGGAGCGGAAGTGAAATCTGATGACTAAGTGCCCGATCTGAGCGACAAGTATCGATCGATACCCCCTGGTATCGATCGACACCCATCGGAGAAATCATGGGCTGCGACTTTTTATGAAGTTTTGGAGAATTGCAAAAGTGCCCAGAAGACTCTGATAATTACAAGAAGACCCCAAGTCGTGATTTAGGGTATAAATAGGAGTTTTCAGCCATCTGTTTAGGCTATGCCTTTTTATGCTTTTTCTATACTCTGGTTTTGAGACAAGTCTGATTTCCCTTCATCCGAGATCAGATCTTTAAACCTTCTTTTATTATTTTATTGATGATTTATTCAAGCATGTCTATTGATTCAATTGCCATGTCTGAGTAGATCTACCTTAGGTTTAGGGTTTTCTCATAAAGGATTTCTCTGAATGCTAGGTTAATTATCTGTTTAGGATTCACCATCTGAATAATAGTTCTTCGCTTAGGTTGTGTTCATAGCTAATTCTAGGTTGACGAATCTGGAATTTAGATCTTAGGATAATTGATTAGGCACGACAGTGCGATTAATTATCTGATAGAACCTAAGTGAGCAAATTGGTTATTCGCAAAGAAATTTGGTTTAACTGATTTGTGAACATATCAAACCTGTTATTAAAGCTGATTTAGACTTTAGGATTCGCAAAGAAATTTGGAATTCCTAGGATCTAGATTTAGATAGTTTTCGCAACGACAGTTGGTTAATTATACTTTAGTGATTTGAGTTCTAGAACTGCGCTAAATCTGAATCATGTTAGTTAGTTTATCTGCATTCATTGATTTCCTGAGAAAAACCCTGGGCCTATTTTTTCCTGATTGAATTACAACTCGTTTACTGCTTTCTGTTTTCTGCTTAACCTGAATTGCTTAGCTTAGCTTGATTCTACAATTCATTGTGTGATTTCTGTGAGTCCTTGTGTTCGACCCCTAGCTAGACTACAACTACTGCTTTAGTACTGTTATGGTATTAAATTGAGCAGATCAATTTTGGCGCCGTTGCCGGGGATTCAATTTCACCATTAGATTGTAGCTGTCGAGTTTCGACTAAGCCTGCCAGTATCGATCGATACTACCTAGTATCGGTCGATACCGAGGCGATTTTTCTTGTTAGTGTCGATCGATACCATCAGTATCGGTCGATACTCATCGTGACTTTGGTTACTAACGTTCTTGATCTTAGTGTCTCAGGTGCATGCCTGTTCGTGAAACCAGAAGATACAAGAGCACTCAGCTGGTCCATCTTTCGTTAGACGAACTAGCACGTTTAGAACACACAAACAGAAAGACCAAGCAGACATCAGGGATGAACAACCCTGTGGTTTTAAGAGCTGATGAAGCTGGTGTCTTGAGAGACCAACAGGGTCATGTGTGCAATGAAGGAGGGCAGCGACTTGATGAGGCTGGAAACATCATTGTCCCTGCTCCTGTTGCTGAGATTGTCGCGCCAGCTGGGCGCGCCAACGATGGGAATGCTGCAGGTGATCGAGCTAGACACTTGGCGAGCATAACAGGCCTGATCAGTTCTTTGCCAATCGAGCTGCGATTCGCATACCGACTTTTCAGAGGAATGACTTCGAGCTGAAGCCTGCCTACTACGCTCTCGTAAGTCAGAACCCATTCCATGGTCTACCTCATGAGCATCCCATGGATCACATCGAAAGGTTCGAGGACTTGGTCACTAGCATGAAGTACAATGGAGTGCCCAATGAGTTCCTTTTCTGTAAGCTCTTCCCATACTCTCTTGGTGGAGATGCTGCTTATTGGCTGAAGCAGCTAGCTCCTGATTCACTTACTACATGGGATGAGACCAAGAACGCGTTCCTGGTTAATTTCTATGATGATGCAAGATCCGAGGAGCTCAGGAACAAGATCTCCCAGTTTGCTCAAGGTCCGACAGAAGCATACAAGGCTTCATGGGTTCGTTTCAAGTCCTACCAAAGAGAATGTCCGCACCATGGGTTCACTCAGGTGCAGCTGCTGGGCACTTTCTACAGAGGGGTTGATTGGAGATACCAGATGGCAATGGATTCTGCAAGCAATGGGAACTTCTTCACCAGATATCCGGATGATGCAGTTGTGCTGATAGATAACTTGGCGTCTAGCAATAGCACCAAGAATGCTGATTTCGAAAGGAAGAAGCAAGTTGGAGGAACAGATGGATCGCAGATGGCTGACATGCAAGCCAAACTGGATTTCCTGGTTGGAAAGCAGAAGAAATCTGTGCACTTTGCTGATGAAGTAGCGAAAGTGGAAGAAGAAGAAGTGGATGTTAACTACATTGGTGGTTCTGGATTTCAGGGTCAACGATTTGGTTACAACAACACTCGAAACTACGGGAACTCTTCGTACCAGCCCATCCCTCCCAAATCCACAGATAACGAGATGAAATCCATGATGGAACAGATTCTTCTGCGACAACAGAAGTTACAAGTGGATTTCAATGGGAAGCTTGACCATCTGTACTCTGATCTGAATGGGAAGATCGAGGCCATAAACATTTCCTATAAGAAGCTGGAAACCCAAGTGGCTCAAACCGCATCAGCTGTGCAGAGGCAGGAAGGTTTTCTCCCAGGAAGAACTGAAAATCCAAGAGCACACATCAATGCCATCATCTCGAGTGCAGAAGATCTCGATGAGCATCCTGAAATCGCCAGAGCATCGATCGATACCCCCAGGTGTCGATCGATGCCGCTTACAATTCTGAAACAGGATACTTCAAAAACCCGTGTATCGATCGATACCCCAATGGTATCGGTCGATACCAAGGCGATTTCTGAGAAGAGAGGAGAGACTTCAACTGTGATGCCTAAGGTGGTTGTAGAACGCGTGTATATACCCAAAGCACATTTTCCTATAGTTCCTAAGCTGACAAGGGAGGAATGGGAGATTGCTAGACTAAGGTATTTGCTGGATAACCCGAACTCGAAGCTCCTTTCTTGTGACGATGTACCTGCCAGTCAGTATCGATCGATACCCTACCTGGTGTCGATCGATACCTCTCGCAGAAAGAGCCAGAAACTGAGAAGACACGTGAGGTTATCAGAGAAAGAGTTCCCAAGTCACTACTACAGCCGCGGAAATTGACACAGAGGGAAGATCCAGGGAAATTCGCAGTACCATGCTCTATTTCTGGAGTCAAGTTCACAGAGTCTTTCGTTGACTCAGGATCTAGTGTCAATGTGATGTCAAGGGAAATTGCTGAACGGTTGAAAGCTGATATAAGATCCCCTACTTTGCTTCTCACGTTTGCAAACTCTTCCACCTCACCTCCATACGGTACTATCCCTGATTTGCCTATTAAAGTAGGAGATTGTCTGGTGCCCACTGACTTTCAGGTTGTGGAGATGAGCAAAGGATTCGAGGTTTCTCTGCTCCTGGGACGACCATTCATGGCCACTGCTGGTGCGATCATCGACACACCTAATAAGAGACTCTCTTTCTCTTACATTGACGGAGATGTCTACTATGATGCAATTCCCCCTAGAGTTGCTCCCACATGTGTCTCTAGCAGCAAGGTTACCACAGGAGAGTCGCTAGCAATTGACATTTTTGAAGAACCTCCTGATGAGCCTACTGTCGCAGAGATCTCAGCTGTACCGACCAGCATCCCCAAGGAAGTTGCCAAAAAGGCCAAGGCAACAACAAAGAAGAAGGCCATGAGCAAGAAGGTCGAGAATCCTCATGTCACTTTGATACCTCAGAAGTGCGATGGAGATTCGATTGAGTACAAGGTGAAGTGCAAAGGAGGTTCGAAGCCATTCTCCAAGGCTATAGTACTGCTTACTTCTGAGCTGAAAGAGAAAGGGCAGGAGTTTGTGGACAGCATGCTAAGCAGAACTTTGAAGCTAGTAATGTCAGGTGATGGAGCCTGTTTTGATGCAAGCTC
>PKML01055060.1:35454-94075 GCA_002933935.1 Eutrema yunnanense | reverse complement strand
GCAAAACGAACAAACACAGTATATAAATTGAAATCATACCTGCTTGTGTCGATTTTTAGGAGAAGAGCTTGGGCCTAGACGGGCTGAATTGAGAAGACCATCTTCTGATCTTCATTAGGCTTCTTTTGGGCTTCTTTTGTGGTCGATTTCTGCATAGAGTGTTCTTGGTCCAGAAAGCCTTGAATTGTCTTGTTGAATAACTCTCTAAGTCTTTTAGTTCCTGATCTTGTTCTTGGTGGATCTCTCAGTGTTGTTATGTCTTGAACATCTTGTGATGGATCATCCAAGTCAGTCTCGATGTCCTCATCATTCCCTCCCTCTTGAGAAGGTTCTGACCTCAGAACTTCATCATCTGCAGTAAAAGGAAGCAAATCAGAAACGTTGAATACTGGTGAAATGGTTAACTCACCTGGAAGATCGAGCTTGTAGGCATTGTTGTTGATTCTTTCTAAAACTCGGAATGGTCCAGCTCCTCTTGGCGCGAGTTTGCTCTTCCTCTGATTTGGAAACCTCTCAGTCCGCATATGAACCCAAACCCAATCGCCTGGATTAAAGATGAGCTCCTTTCGTCCTTTGTCCGCAGCTTCTTTATACTTTGCGGTTTTCTTCTCGATGTTTTCCTTCACCTTTTGATGCAGCCTCTTGATAACTTCAGCTTTGATTTCTCCATCCTGATTAGTAACATCTAAAGGCGGCAATGGAACAAGATCTAGAGGCGTATCTGGTTTAAAACCATAAACAATCTCAAACGGTGACAGCTTAGTTGCAGAGTGCATAGCATGATTATAAGCGAACTCAACAAATGGAATGCAATCTAACCAGTTTCGAAAATTCTTACCAACCGTGGCTCTTAATAGAGTTGAGAGTGTTCTGTTTACTACCTCGGTTTGTCCATCAGTTTGTGGATGGCAAGTTGTTGAAAAGAGTAGCTTTGTACCTAGTTTCCTCCATAGAACTCTCCAGAAATGACTTAAGAACTTTGTGTCGTGGTCTGAAACTATTGTTCTTGGAATCCCATGCAAGCGTACTACTTCTCTAAAGAAAAGACTTGCTGTTTGCGTAGCATCATTTGTCTTAGCACATGGAATGAAGTGTGCCATCTTTGAGAACCTGTCCACTACAACAAAGATAGAATCCTTTCCTCGGATTTTGGGTAAGCCTAAAACGAAATCCATGCTGATATCTACCCAAGGCATAGTAGGAATAGGAAGAGGCATATATAAACCATGTGGATGTGACCTGGATTTGGCTTTTAGACATGTCACACATTTGGAACAGAACCGTTCCACATCCTTCTTGAGATGCGGCCAAAAGAAATGCTCTACTAGGACGCAGAGAGTTTTATCTAGTCTGAAATGTCCCATGAGTCCACCTCCATGCGCTTCTTTTATCAGCAACTCTCGCATAGATCCCTGCGGAATACACAAACGTTTCTCTCTAAACAAATATTCGTTATGGACATAATAAGAACCTGTTGGTGTTTGTGCGCAGTTCTGATATATAGAGCTGAAGTCTGGATCGTCTTTATATGATTCCTTGAGTTGCTCAAATCCCAGAACTTTAGCCTCCATTGTCGTGATCAGCATGTGCCTTCTTAATAGTGCATCTGCTACTACGTTCTCTTTTCCCTTCTTATACTTGATGATGTATGGGAATGATTCCACAAACTCCATCCATTTTGCATGACGCCTCTTCAACGTGTTCTGCCCTCTAAGGTATTTCAATGTCTCATGATCAGTGTTGATGACGAATTCCTTTGATAGGAGATAGTGCTGCCACGTTTCCAATGATCGAACGAGTGCATAGAGCTCCTTGTCATATACGGGATAGTTTAGGCTTGCTCCACTTAATTTCTCACTGAAATAAGCTACTGGGCGTCCTCCTTGAGTTAGTACAGCTCCAATACCTAGCCCTGATGCATCACACTCAATCTCAAAAGTGTTGTTAAAATCGGGCAAGACTAAGACAGGAGCATGAGTTAAGCGATATTTAAGAGTATTGAAAGCTTCTTCCTGAGCTGGTCCCCATTTGAAGACAGTGTCCTTCTTGATCACAGCTGTAAGAGGAGCAGCTATGGTGCTAAAATCTTTGACAAATCGCCTGTAGAAGCTTGCTAGACCATGGAAACTCCTAACGTGTCCTATGCTCGTCGGTGTTGGCCAATCTTGTATTGCCTTGATTTTCTCTTGATCTACCTGTAATCCCTGCGAACTTACAACAAAGCCTAGGAAAACCACTTCATTAGTACCAAAGGAACACTTCTTAAGATTTCCATATAGACCTTCCTTTCGAAGTGTTTCCAAAACCAGCTCAAGATGTGCTAAATGCTCTTTAAACGATTTGCTGTAGATAAGTATATCATCAAAATATACAACTACAAACTTACTGATATACGCCCTTAATACATGGTTCATTAACCTCATGAACGTGCTGGGGGCGTTAGTGAGACCGAAGGGCATGACCAGCCACTTGTACAGACCTTGTTTGGTCTTGAAAGCAGTCTTCCACTCGTCTCCTTGCTTCATTCTCACTTGGTGGTATCCACTCCTGAGATCAACCTTAGAAAACACATTAGAACCTGATAATTCATCAAGCATGTCGTCTAACCTGGTAATGGGATGGCGGTATTTGATGGTGATGTTGTTGACTGCGCGACAGTCTACACACATTCTCCATGTTCCATCCTTCTTGGGTACTAACAGAACGGGAACGGCGCAGGGACTGAGGCTCTCTCTGATATAACCTTTTGACATTAAGTCATGAACCTGCGTTTCTAGTTCCTTAGCTTCTGTTGGATTCACTCTATAAGTTGGCCTGTTGGGTAATGCTGCGCCTGGGATGAGATCAATTTGATGCTCTATTCCTCTTATAGGTGGTAATCCAGCTGGTATCTCCTCAGGGAACACGTCCTTAAACCTGTCAAGTATAGAAACGATCTCCTGGGGCAATACTACTTCTTTTGTACCTGTAAGACAAGCATCTCGGAATACCATCAGTAGCACTGTTTCTTGATGTGCTAAAGCTTTACAGATAGTACTAGGAGTGATATAGAGATTAGTCTTACTTACCTTAGCATCCGCAGCAAATTTAGTTTGCATTTCGTGTACCTCTTGAGGTGACAATGGTGCAAGCTGAAATTTGCGTTTCTGAAATGTAAAGGAGTGAGCATTGGTGCGTCCGTTGTGTATAACCTCTCTGTCAAACTGCCATGGGCGCCCGAGCAGGAGGTGCCCTACTTGCATAGGGACTACATCGCACAAGACTTCATCCTCGTATTTGCCTATTTTGAAAGGGACTTTGGCTTGCTCTTTGATTCGAATTTCAGTACTGGAATCTAACCATCTCAGTCTATATGGTTTCGGATGTGGAATAGTCTTCAAGCCTAGCTTATCAACAAGAACTCGGCTAGCAGCATTAGTACAAGATCCTCCGTCTATAATCAAGCTGCATACCTTGTTTTGAATTGAGCAGCGTGTGAAGAACAAGTTTTCTCGCTGAATTGCCTCTGGTTCACTCAACGCACTTAGAGCTCGGCATACAACTAGCATGTCTCCAGTCTCTGGATAAGCTATTTCTTCTTCTGAATCAGCGACCTCCAAGTTCTCCTCTTCCTCTTGAGATTCATACCCTCCGTCTTGTGTAAGGATCATTACACGCTGGTTGGGACATTCTCTGGCATAATGGCCTTTTCCCTGACATTTAAAACAGGTTATGTCTCTAGATCTAGTAACTGGATTAGAAGACTTACCTGGTTCTGACTGATTGCTTCTTGATGTTTCATAAGCTGGTCTCTTCTCATGCGTGTTGGTGGCAATGGCCTTTCCTTTATCATTGTTGTTGGACTGAGGAACATTCCACTGATTTCTTGTTGGTGGCGCAGACCATGTATTAGGCCGAGAGCGGCTCATTGTGGCGGTTTTCTTCTTGATTCCTTGTTCTGCTTGCACTGCAGCATGTAGTAAATCATTTAAATCATGACAAGGTTGGTGTTCTACCTTTCTGGCGATACGATCATTGAGTCCATCAATGAAGTGACCCATAAGAACGTCTTCACTCTCATCTAAGGCCATTCTGTTCCTGAGCTGTTCAAACTCTTCAAAATACTCCTCCACGCTTCTGTTCCTTTGAGATAACTGCCGAAATTGCTTTTGCATCTCTCTGTGGTAGTGGGGTGGTACAAAACGTTTTCTGAAGTTGAACTTCATGGCAACCCAGGTGGTGATCTGTTCAAAGTCATTTCTCCTGCGATCTTGAACTTCTCTGTCCCACCAGGACAAGGCATGGTCCGTGAGCTGTGCTGAAGCAAGAGCTATCTTCTTCGTATCGTTATACTCGTAGTAGTCAAAGATGTACTCCATTCTTCTCTCCCAGTCCAAATATGCTTGCGGGTTCACTCTTCCTGCAAAAGTGGGAATAGTCAATTTTAAGTCCTTAACAACAACTCTGTTTACCTCTCTATCTTGCTGCTGGTTGTTATTGCGGTCTTGTTGCTGGTTGTTATTGCGGTTTTGAGCATTCTGGTTTCTTCTCCTTGCTGGTGCACCGATGGTATGGTCACTCTCATCACCATCAGATTGTTCTTCTTCTCGTGGTAACTCCAATCGTCCAACTCTCTGCTCAATACGTCCAATCTGAGCAGCTAGGTCGTTCTTCACTGCTTGTAACGCTTCAAGGAGGACTGCATTGGGGTCGGTCTCTAGTCCTGCCATCGTCTCCTTGTCTCTGCACACACTTAAACAAACGATCAAGTGCCTAGGGAACGGAAGAGGTATGAGCAGTAAAATAAATTGCAAGAGAGCTATTAAACCTATGATGAAACAATTATGATTTGAAATAGAGGAACTAGCAATAACGATCTAAGGTTAACAATCGAAATAAGCTGCAGCAAGCAAACAATCGAAAGTAACCAACAATCGATCTCTTAATCAAAAAAAAGAAACAACAATCGCTATCCTAATAGAACTAGGAAATAAACGACAGCAATGATTATCCTAATCAAACGGGGAAAAGCAAACAAACTCCTAATCGATTTAGGAAACCTGCGCGACCTAATTCCTTTTTTTTTTTTTTTTTTTGATTCTAACTAGAACTAACAATTAACCTAAAACGCTGAATACAAAGGAAACAATCGAAACAAACAGGGAACAAACAGATCGGCGCAAAGTAGAGAGAGAGAGATCGCGATCTTAGCCTGATATAGGAGCGTTTTAGGCTCTGATACCAGATGATATACGCACGGAAGCGTTGACAAAGGATGGACTCAAGTCTCTGCCTTTGGAACGACAGGGAATGTGTGATGAAGATGATTTAAGGATCGGATATGATGAGAGAACCGATGGATGCAGCTGAAGCTTGCAGTTCGGATCAATGGAGTATGAAACGTGATGAGATGGTGATGAATGAATCGAAGGTCGCCACACAAGAGATGATCGATCTTGTGATAAGACAAACACAATCACGTCGCCTTGATATCACTCACAAGGAAAGATGATCGATGGATTGAAAGCTCAGATTCGCTCAGAGGTTTCAAAGAGAGGAAAGTACGTTGTTTATATCATGCGTGAAAAGATACACTGCTGCAGGAACCTTATAAAGGGGTTCGTGCAGCCGATGCCTTCTAGGGCGAAAACCCTAATACAAACTAATCTAAAATCCTAGAACAAAAGAATGAAATAAAACGCCTACTACAAGCTACTAAATGAAATAAACGAAATACAATATATCCTAAGGTTTTATTAATAGTCTTTGGTCCTGCAAAACGAACAAACACAGTATATAAATTGAAATCATACCTGCTTGTGTCGATTTTTAGGAGAAGAGCTTGGGCCTAGACGGGCTGAATTGAGAAGACCATCTTCTGATCTTCATTAGCCTTCTTTTGGGCTTCTTTTGTGGTCGATTTCTGCATAGAGTGTTCTTGGTCCAGAAAGCCTTGAATTGTCTTGTTGAATAACTCTCTAAGTCTTTTAGTTCCTGATCTTGTTCTTGGTGGATCTCTCAGTGTTGTTATGTCTTGAACATCTTGTGATGGATCATCCAAGTCAGTCTCGATGTCCTCATCAGTTCCCATACTCTACTCCGAAATACTTTATGCTTACATGGCTATCTATTCACAAGCAACGGGTGATCGTATGGTAACTTGGAATGTGGGAGTGAATCCAGTATGTATAATCTGCCATAATTCACTTGAAACTCGGAACCATTTATTCTTCTCATGTAGATTCTCGGCATAAGTATGGACTCGACTAACAAAGAAGCTGCTCAACAATATTTTCACTTCCGATTGGAAAATTCTCATCAAATTAATATCAGATACAAGACTCAGTCGTATAGCTCTGTTTCTTTTAAGGTATGTTTTCCAAGCTTCGATCCACACAATTTGGAGATAGCGTAATGGTCGCCGACGCCGTCATGGAGAAGCTGCAACACCCTCAGGCAAACTGATTAAATTCATCGACAAAGAGGTCCGAAATCGACTAACATCGATTAGAGAATTGGGGGACAAAAATTTCGACGAAGCACTTCAAGTCTGGTTCTCCACTCAAAGCTGATTTTAACTAAAGAAAATTTTAAATATCGACTTAATTAATTTTCAGTTTATATTTGCTGTAACACTCTGGTTGTAAACACGTTTTTTTTTTGCTTGAATATAATTTTACATTCGATTCAAAAAAAAAACGTTGCTATCATTTAAGTTTACAAAAATCACACAATAATGAAAATTTTCATTAAACTTTATGTCAAACCATTTTTGTTAGTGCGTGGTGTACATAACATTTTTAATTCAATATAAATTTCACAAAAACTAACGAATAAAAATTAGTGTCCCGGACACAGCACGGATTAGAATCTAGATTTTGCATAGTACGGTGTAGAATCAACAAAATATTATATGCTCACTAAAAACCTAAAAATAATAAATTCAACATATTTGAATCAATAAACCTTAAATTAGACATTGTTTCTTATTTCATCTTTTGTATATTTCAAAATTTAGTTTACAAAAAACTTTATCACACACGGATACGCAGATTAGAATCTAGTTTGTAGTTAAATCATCGAGAGGTAGTATTTTTATCGACTAGAATCCAAATTTCCAAATTAAATTATTTAAGATATATGTATATATAGTCTCATGTAACCATTACTAACAGTTTTAGTGTATCTCTGCGTTATGATAAAAAAAATTACCGGTTGAACTGATTTAGCTCGAATGATATCTCTATAATATTATTTAAGAAGATATTTTAAAAAATGAATTTTGTTTTGTAAGTTATTACATGAAATGCCATTACAAATAACAAATAATAATTGAAATAGGAAATGATATAATAGTCTTTTAAAAATATTGATTAGAATATGAAAAATATATATTTTGCATTAAAAATGTTATTTATTATTTAATTTCTTAATTATGTTTAATACTATATATTTTAAAATAATAATCAATTCATATATATTCAAAGAACAAAAATCCATTCAAAATCTTGCTATATTCTTCACTATAATTTATTATATTTTATTTGAATATAAATCAAAACAAAAGTTGAAAAATATTTTACTACTTTTATAAAAAGTTAGACACAAGAAAACTATTTTTTTTTTAAAGTTTGTATATTAACCACAAAAACTAGAATCATTTAACGGTGCATATTAGAGTTATGTTTTCAAAATTATAAGTTTTTGTGGGTTAGCCCGAATAATATTTTAGTTTACTGTAAAAATAGTTAAATAGACAAATTATTACAAATTGACAGTTTTATCTATAATCATTAGTTAGTTATATTATAAAATTCAGATAAAAGCAATTTTTTAAAATTTCAGAAAATTTTCTTTAAAAAAATTTACTTCGCACTATAATTAGCGCGGGTTAAATTCTAGTTAACATTAAAACAAAAACTAACAATAAAACCAAAAACAACTTTCGAGAAGGAGCATGACTAATTAAACTATTTTATAGTTACAAAATATTATTATTTTCTCGTATCTGGCATATGCATTCAATGAAACCATGCGTGCCGTTGCCTCAAAACCAACCGGTCCTAGAAGCGAACCGTCGAAGTTTTCAATTTCAAACTGTTAAAATTAAATTCGAAAAAATATCTGACACATGGATTATTTCTCTGAACAGTGTTTTAAAGTCTGGGCTAATAACCCAATTGGTCAGACCGTTCGACAACGACAATGTTTGGAAATAATTTACGGCATATACTAAGGAAAAATTGCAAAATAAACCCAGAGGTTTAAGATTTCACCTAAAAAACCCAAAAAAATGAGGTGTTAAAAAAAACATAACATTTCCGTTGACGTAAATTAAACCACAAACTTTAATCGTTGACGCAAAAAAAAAACATATGTGCAACAAAAAAACCTAATGTTTACATTGACCCAAATTAAATCCCAGATGATAATCATTAATGCAAAATAAACCCCTAACGTAATTAATTCCCTAACAGAGACCAACGATTTTTATTTTACCGGATGAAAAACTCAAAGACATCATATTATTTGCCCTAGATCTAATTTTTAATGTGAATTCAAGGATAATGGTTCTCGCCATTTTCTGGTTAAGTTGTATAACCAATAACCAAGGAAACCATTGATAGAGAGTTTGAGGTATTTGTGGCTAGTGGATTTTATGAAGATGAAATAAGATAGATGGTAAGAAAATGTAACGACAATGTTTGGTATATTTTTGGTAAGAAAGAATAATTAAGAAAAATAGGGGGGTAATTTCAGAAGTTCTTCCAACGGCAAAAAACAAAAATATCAACAAAGATTTTTTCCACAACTGGATTTTATTAATAGAAAAATAAAAGTGTACACAAAATTATACTTAGGGAAGCCATACAACATAATCCAAAAACCCAATTCAACATATATAGATTTACTCACATATAGGGAGTAATTAGTAATAACCCAAAACTAGATTAGGTAAGAGAAGATTATACAATTTCTACAAGTAATTCACTAACACATTGGAATATCTCGACGATACATATTTTTGTTTTTAATGTTCAATTTTATACCAAAAATATGAAAAAGTTACATACTACTACTACTAATCCATTAGCTTCCTTAGGAGAGATACAAAAAAATGGAACAATATATTTTTACAACGGATTCCAAAAACAACGAAAAATAGAATTCAAGAAAAGACGGAGCAATAATCAGATCCTTAGAAGGAAATGATAGAAGTCGATTTTGTATTGTGCGGGTGATGCAAGATTTGATAGAGATAGGGGAAGAAGACATCATTGTGAAAATCCTAGCATTCCACTCCCTCCAAATCATGTAGGCTAGAACCTGCAGGAGAAGCTTTGCAATAGTGGCGCCAAATCGACTCGTAGAACCTTGAGAAATCCATGCGCAGATAGATAAATAGAAGCTCTATAAGAGGATTGGACCAAATTATCGAAGCTAGAGATAACCAAAGTGAACTGCTGAAAGTACATTGGAAGAATAGGTGCTCGTGAGAGTCTTTTCTAGAAGAGCAAATTAGGACACATGCAAAAGAGACTGGCATTCCCCATCTACGCAGTGTATCTCTAGCAGGGAGTCTACCAAAAAAAGCTAACCAGAAGTTGAAGAAGTATCTTGGGACATCTTCTTTAAACCAAACTGTTTTGGTCCAGTTAAGATTCAGAGAAGCAGTAGCAATTGATCCCATGTTCCTCTAGAAGAGAAAGAAGAACATGGGATCAATAAATCAATATATGTTCTAACTACTTGAATTTGATAGTTATTTATCTGAATAGTAAAATGATTTTCTTTGTGTCATCTATAACTCACATCTGTAGTTTACTGAATTTAATTATAATACGACTGTGTAGGTAAAAATCTCGGCCCGATAAATTAGACCCATTAAACCGAACAGTAAAAAGGTCTTATAGAGTCAAAAAAGGCCAGACGAGGTCAAAGAGATTTCCGAGGTGACAAGCCAAGCTGAAAGGCCCATCGGAGTGAAATTTACGGTCAAAGGGGATTAAATGCAAAATCGTTAGTCAACCCCGATGAGACCAAAGACTCATTCAAACCGGTGAATTAAGGCGCATGAATGTAATGACCGGAGCCTCGGAATTAAAGACCATTCATGGCGAATCTGTCGGAGTAAATGGTAACGTTAAACACGATCTCGAAGTATAAAGCAAGGACAAAGGAAAAAAGCAAAAGGACAACTCTCTCTACACACACACTATTAGCTCTACACTCAAGCACTTAGCTTCTTTGTTATTTTTTTTTTCTTGTTGTTGTAAAATCACTCTTGAGAATCGAAATACTAAACCTAATTTACCCCGCAAAATCTTGTCCAAATCACTTCTGAATCTTGTTTGATCTCGTCGAGCAACAAACTGAGTCCCTCGATTCTTCTTTTCTTAAAGATAAGCCAAAGTCCTCCGTTTATTTATATTTACAAATTTTAACCGTTGTAATTTCAGCCACAACAGTTTGGTGCTAGAGAGAGGGGGATAAGCAAGTCTAACTCCAACTCAGAAGAACCACCATGGAAGAACATGCAGTCAATGGACCAGATCACCAGCGGCCTGACCACTATGATCGAAGGGGCGATGTCCGCAATGAACAAACACTTGGAAAAGGTTGTTTCAGATCAGACGACATTGGCCCAATCTTTTGTTGAGCTCCGCTCAGAGGTGGTGCAAACGCAAACTCTACCACCCAAAGGTATTTTACCAACACTGGTTCCGCAAGGTGTTTCACCAACACCGAAACCTACCATGCCACTTGGAAGTAATGGAAATAGCACCACGTTCCCAAGTTTGTCTCACTTAGGGACTGGTCAGTTCCATCACTGCCATAACAGTGGGAGTACACAGTTGCCTTCGAGGGATGGAGTACAAGTCGAGTCATCAACTTTTCCTCCACCACCTCCTATTGATCCATCGAATCCGCAGTTTCGAACCTCGCATCAAAGATCAATCTTGACCCCGGAGTCCGAGCGAAGAAACGTACATGGCCAATATGGTCCTCAGAGGATATATCCCTCAAGTTTCTCTCCACCTCCTCCTCTTGATCCGATTAATCTCCATCCACGGAACCCGGATGAAAGACCCGTCATGACCCCGAATCACGAGCGAAGGAACGGGCAAGGCCATTATGGTCCTCAAACGGTAGGGAACCACGACCAGTTTGTCGGTAATCCTGGAAGGAATATGGATCCAACATGTTTAGAATATATTCATTGGGTGCTGGCTGAAAATAAAGAAGGATTACGGAATGTAAATTTACGAGTCCATAATGCTACTAGTGCAGCACCCGATATCGATCGCGTGGTCGAGGAGACCAAGCGAAATCGTTCTCAATTTGTATTGAGAACACGCCCATCAAAGATGTGGGAAAGCTTAAGCTCCATGTATATGAAAGAAATATGGATCCTAAATCACATTTAATTGCATTCGGGATCACAGTCGGAAGAGCTCATTTTAAGGAGTATAAAAAGGACGTCGGGTTGTGTAAACTCTTTACAGAACACCTCGCAGGGCCTGCCCTCGACTGGTTTTCAAGATTGGGAGAACGATCTATTGATATCGTCTCCCAGCTCTCATTTACTTTTCTGAAGAAATACTCAATATTTATTCATAACACCACTTCATGAGCAGAACTGTGAGCTCTATCACAGGGACCTCGGGATTCAATCCTGATGTACCTTAAAGATGGGATTGTGGCATGAATCCAAATTCAGAGATGATTTGGTGGTTAACACACCAGCCACGATGCAGGACGCACATCACTAAGGTGCAGATTTTGCAATAGCCGAAGAAGAGTGTCTCATACTTGCATAATGGTATAAGAGTTCAAAGCCTCAGCCTTTCGGAATCCCAACTGCTCCCCGAAATGAAAGAAGAAAGCACAAGGATAAGATTTAGACTGGTGGATTGCATGCCTTTGAAATTCAGAAAGAATCAAAGAAAAACAATGATGACCGACCTCCGAGGTCCGACGACATGTGGGGAAAGGACAAGGAAGCATATTCCAATTACCACCAACAATATGGACATTCAACTGCAAAATATTACAGGCTGAAAGATGTGCTCGTTGACTTGATTGCAGAAGGAAAGCTTGGTGAAGTTAAGATCAGTAATCCATGGCCTGCAAAGTCAAACGACGAGGATCCAGACGAATCCGAACCAGCCGAGCAAGATCAATCAAGAGACATTAACGGTGAGCTAAAACCGAAAGAGCAAACAGTGGGGACTATTTCCCGTAGTGGAAATATCTTTTTCAGAGAAAGACCATTTCGATAAGGAAGCTCCTAAAGATGACATTCTGATTGTAAGTCTTGATATTGGAGCTAACTGTGAAGTTTCTTGAGTCCTAATTGATACATGAAGTACATCTGATGTCATATTTCTAGAGACCCTAAAACAAATGAGGATAGAGAATTTAGACCTACGGGGTCCGAGATCAACGTTATAACATGTTTCAGTGGTGACACTTCGAACTCAATCCGAACCATTAAACTACCTCTGTCAGCAGCCGGAGTGATGAAAATGGTTAACTTTGCCGTAGTGGAACATGAAGTTTCCTAGAATGCTATATTGGGAACGTCTTAGTTATAGTTGACGAGGGCAGTACCCTCGACTTATCACCAATGTGTTAAGTTCCCAACTTCATAAGGGGTTTAGATCGTAAGAAATATGAAGTCGATTCATTCAAGAAATTGATGAAGTCTCAACTTTGCGGGTAATACCGCATACACAGTTATCAAATGGCTAAGTAACAATGTCCCAAGTTGGTAAAGGGAGACAGATGTACTACGAGGTGGCTTGATCCCGAGATGGGTACGTAGGTAATTTACGAAATCAAGTGCAGCTTCTAAAACAAAAGATACTCTTTATTCTACAAGAGTAAAGAGAAACTCTAAGAGCAATCAATCCATTGTTCAACAAGAGATAGGAAAGGATTCTGAAGTCAAATTCTATACTCAAGAAAGTGTAAATGGAATCCATAAAAGCAATAAATTCAAGTTCATTATACGTTCACAAAACCCTATAAGTATGCTTTCGTATCTTATAGTGTAATTGCTCTCCTAAGCTAGATTCGGTTAATAAATCTAGCAAGACAGTGGTTTTATCATTCCTAAGATCAGTAGCTTGTTCATGACGATAACTCCACGCAATAAGAACAAACCTATAATAAATAACTTCTAGAAATTGAGCTATGTTTAATACTTGTAATCCTTATCAATCATGAAATCCTCTTTGATTAGAATCCCCTTAAACCTAACTAATAAAATACTCGGACATAACTATGCACAGAAAAAACGAGTTCATGAATTGCATAATCAATAAATCCGAAAGAGACCAAAGGGTTCAAGAGAAATCCCTATCTCTCTAAAACAAAGAACAAACAAAAGATAAAAGTTTGGTGGCACAAAGTAAGATAAAAGGATTCACTAAAGTTTTCACACATTTTTAAGACCTAAAAACAATATATATATATATATTTTTTTTTTTTTTGAAAGAATGTAAAAATTATATTCAAACTCAAAAAAAACTTTGTTACACCCAATGTGCGTCAGTGTTTCAAGGTTTTTGAATAGAGATTACAGCATCAACTTGATTTGAATCTTATGTTCTGGACCCGAACCAGATTTGGAGTGACCCCTCAAAGCTTATGTCTCCCAAATCTCTGATAGACTGAATCCGACAGCGGATTTGTTTATCGATAAGGCTCGTATTTCTTGAAACAGATAGGTGGTCCTCGTCATGACGACGTGAGTTCCTTTCTCTCCAAATGCAGTGAATCGCTGCCTGGAATGTGTATCTCGTTAGAAATAGTTGAAGTCGGTCCTGACCTGAAGCGATAAGGAGACGAATGAGGGAGGTCCAGTCCTTCGTGAAACTCTGCTTTAACAAGCCCTTCATTAGCTTGGCCCATACTTCCCCCGAGAAGCTGCAATTAAAAAACAAATGATCTCGAGTTTCCAATTGGGTGTTGCAGAGAACACATGTAGGGTTTACTCCCACATTCCAGCTTATCATACGATCTCCCGTGGCGAAACGATTATGGATTGCGAGCCAGGCACACAACGAGTATTTTGGTGTAGAGTGTTTGAACCAAATACCCTTGTGCCAATCTATCTTGGGATAGGCTGATCTTGTAAGAATCCAAGTTTGCTCTTCCATAGCGAGACGTCCTCTATTTCGGGATGGGATAGAGCGTATGCTTGTTTTGCAGCCAAAACAGATTCTATTTCGTTCAACATATCATTACGATGTCTTCGTCTTCTTCGGTGAGGCAACGACGCAAGTGAGTCCCCGATAGAGATCCCCAAGTCGATGATTCCTCGAGGCCCCGTCAAGTCAATTAGAACTCCCAAATCAGACCAGTTGTCATACCAGAAGTTTGACTTTCTCCCGTTACCCATATCAATCCGGTGGAAACTTCTTGCAATGTCTAGAAATTTAAAGATCTTTCTCCACATCCAAGAGCCTGCCGTGGTGTTTTCTTTAATTGACCATAGAGTGCCATGCCTAATTAGATAGGTTTGGATCCATTTGACCCATAGAGATGGGTGAGTAGAGACGATTCGCCAGATCAATTTTAGACAGCAAACATTATTGATCTCTTTTAATGGACGAAGTCCTAACCCTCCTTCTTCTTGTGGTTTACAGACATCCTCCCAAGCCATCTTTGCTTTGCGAGAGTTCAAATCCGAGCCCGACCAGAGGAAGAGCAGAGCCTGTCAATTTCCCGAATGCATTCTCTTGGCAGCCTAAAAGCCGATAGCCAGAAGTTAGAGAGACTGTGCAATACCGATTGAATAAGCAGGAGGCGACCTGCGATCGATAGGAATCTTGTCTTCCAAGAGCTAATTCTTCCCCTGATTTTTTCCAGCAAAGGCAAATAGTCGATCTTTGTCATCTGTTTCGATAGAAGAGGCATACCCAGGTAGCGAACTGGTAGTTGGCCTGATTCGAAGTGGAAATGTTGATGGATCTGTGTTCTAACATTCTCAGCAGCTCCTGCCAGATATATCGTTGATTTTTCCATGCTACTTTTTAGGCCCGAGATTCTTGCAAATTCTTCAAATACTTTCACAATTTCCTGGACAGATCGTACCGTGCCGTCAGATAGCACCATTATGTCATCGGCAAAACTCAAATGAGTGAGACCCAGGTTCTTGCATTTCTGGTGAAAACCAAAGAGACGATCATTTGCAGCCTTATCTAGCATCTTGGACAGAACATTCAAGCTAATAACAAATAAGTATGGAGATAAAGAGCAGCCTTGGCACAGCCCACGATTGCTACGAAAAAAACCCACAAGTCCTCCATTGACTTGGATCGAGAAGGAGGCCGTTGTTATACATAGAGAGATCCAGTGGATAAAAGTGTACGTGAAGTTCATAGCCTTAAGTGTGTTAAGCAGAAAACACCATTGTACCGAGTCGAAAGCCTTTGACATGTCAATCTTAATTGTACATCGGGAAGAGATGGAATCCTTATGATAATCCTTAACCAACTCTGTTGCTAGGAGGAGATTCTCAATGAGTAACCGATCCTTGACGAAAGCTGATTGATTTAAAGCTATGAGATTTGGTAGGATTCCCTTCATCCTATTCGCCATGAGTTTCGAAATAACTTTGTAGATGACATTGCAGCATGATATGGGACGATAGTCTTTCATTTCCATTGCCGAGGATTTTTTTGGAATCAAAGCCAGAATTGTCGAGTTGACTCCCTTAGGAAAAAACCCCTTCTCAAAAAATGATTTAATTGCTATGATGAAATCGGTTCCAATCACAGACCACGCAGCCTTGTAAAACTCCACATTATACCCATCTGGTCCTGGAGATTTGTCTTTTGGCATAGAGAAAAGAGCACATTTTATCTCTGCTTCTGATACCTCCTTTATCAGCAAGTCCCGATCAAGATCCGTACAACGATATGGCACTATCCCCTCGAGCTCTTCTTTCGATATCCCGTCAAAATCTAAAGGGGTATGTTGGAGGAAATCTCTGAAGAAACACTCGGCCTCCTCTTTGATTTCATCTTCACTCGATACCACGACCCCATCTCGGCGTTGAATTTCTCTTATAGTGATGGTTGCTTCTCGAGAGACCACTGCTTTATGGAAAGTTTTGTTGTTTCGATCTCCTACTTTTAACCAATGGACCTTAGATTTTTGCTTCAGAAAAGTTTCCTCTAGCCTCGAAACAAAATCCCACCGGCGGTAAGCGACTATTTCTTCCTCCATCCGTTGCGGAGAGGGGTTATGAGAGTTCGCCTCTTGTTTGTCACACAGGTCTTTGAATGCCTCCTTTGTCTTCTTCTCCAAATTCCCCAACCTGTTTTTGGTGAGAGATCGAATCAATGGTTTTAAAGCTTTGAATTTCTTAGTGAATCGAAACATAGACGAGGTAGATAGGTAAATAGGTTGAGTTTCACTCCAGAACTTCTCCAGCATGGGTTGAAATTCCTCCATCTTTGTTACTGCATTCACGATTTTTTTCTATTCTATGTGGATAATAGGAAATTTGGAGACGAAAAGGGTTTGAGGAGGGCTGACGTGGCAGGCGACCTGATTGGCGACTAGGGTTTTCAGATTCGTTATTGCTTTGGCCGCACGTATGGCGGCTCCGGCGGCTGTTCCGCCTCTGGCTCAGGAGACGATTCCGACGCTCGATGAGTTCTCGAAAAGTAGAAGGGTCGATTCTAGTTCGGAAGGGAGCTCTACTCAGGGAAAAAACAGTAATGAGATTTCGAAGGGTATTGAGGCATCATCACCGCCTTCCCCACACTCAGCAGCTATCAAACCATTGTGGTCTTCCATTGTCCAAAATAAACCTAGCCTGGCTAAGCATGATATCACAGTCTCGATTATCGATGGAGCTCCGACGGTGGCGATTCCTGACGACATCATTGAGGGCAGTGTCCCTCTGTGGGAGGATATTCTCATAGGAAAGTTTCTCTCAACCACACCTCATATTGCAAAAGTGCATGTGATAGTAAACAAAATCTGGACTCTTGGGGACAAAAACTTGAGAGTAGATGTATTTGTGGTCAATCCAACCACGATGAAGTTCAGAATTCGGGATCCATCTGTTCGTAATCGGGTGCTCCGAAGGGGAATGTGGAATATCGCAGATGTTCCAATGATCGTCTCGAAATGGTCCCCAGTTGTAGAAGAAGCACAACCGGAGATCACATCTATTCCGATGTGGATTACTCTTAAGAATGTTCCACACAAGATGTACCACTGGAAAGGCCTAGGATTCCTGGCTAGCGCGGTGGGTGAGCCAAAAAGACTCCATCCTGACACGGAATTATGCAAAATTTTCGATGAAGCAAAAGTTTTTGTGGAGGCAAATCTATCAAAGGACCTGCCAAAACACTATCGGTTTACATCAGAAAAGGGTGTAGATTCAATCGTTGAATTCAAATACCCTTGGCTTCCTCCAAGATGTACTTCCTGTTCGAAATGGGGGCACCTATCCGAAGCATGCCTTCTAAAGCCGGGTAAGAAAATTTTGAAGCAAAAGGCCCAAGCCGAGGAGCCGGTTTTAGTCGAGCATAGTGAAGATGAAGTAGTTGCAGACCTTGTCCCTGCAGTGGTTACAGAAATTTCCTCTGCTCCTGAGGCAGAGATTCAGATGAACTTGGCAAAGACCAAAGAAGTCCAAGAAGAAGTGATGGAGAATTTGATCCAAAAGGATCATCCCGGTGAAGAAGTCGCTGAAAAAGAAGAAGGTGAGTGGTGTTCGGTCTCTCCATCCAAAAGAGGCAGAAACCCAATGCATCAAGGAGGAGTAACTGATCACTTTCCAGTCTCACCCTCTCGCTTTACGATTCTGGCCCCTACGGAGGATGGGAAAAGGTTAAAAAAAGTTGTTGTGGCTTCGGATCAAATGAATGCAATAGTGGCATTTAAAGAATCAACAGACGATGTCTCCGAGGAAACAGTCCAGGAGCCTGCTGACACAGCAAGAGATACTGCGGAAATAGAGGGTATCGGGCTCGGAGAAGTGTCTCTAGCCCACGACCAGTACTCAAAGCAGAATTCTGTGGTAAAGTGTGACAGTGTGACTATTCGTCCCCCTTTGCCTCGTGCATCGAAAACATCTTCAAAATCTTTGGCCGATTCAACTACTTCAAATACTAGGGATTCAAAACCTAGTGTTTCGAGTGAAAGGGCGCAAAAGAAAAAAAATTAATTTTATGTCCGGGTTCTTTTGGAATGTTCGAGGCTTAAATAAATCAACAAAACATTCCATCATCCGGAGCTGGATCCAGAGCAAGCGATTTCAGTTTGGTGCACTTTTGGAGACAAGAGTCAAGGAAAATAAAGCAATGAGAATTGCACAATCAATTGCTAGAGATTGGTCGTTGATAACCAACTATGAATTTAATCGTCTGGGACGTATTTGGGTGATGTGGAGTCCTCGTGTGCGACTCTCTATCTTCTTCAAAAGCGGACAGATGATTACTTGCTCTGTGAAGTTAGAGGACAGCGACGAAGAATTTTTCTGTTCGTTCATTTATGCCTCAAATTTCATGGAGGAGCGTAAGGATCTTTGGAGCGATATTCGAGATCATCAAAACTCTCCCATTATTGGAAGCAAACCTTGGATTTGCTTTGGCGATTTCAACGAGATTCTTGCAGTCTAAGAGCATTCGGCGTTTGAACATTCACCATCTCTCCCTCTAGGAATGAGAGACTTCCAGGATCTCGTTCGAAGCTGTTCTCTCGAGGATTTGCCGTCCCACGGACCAGTCTTTACATGGTGCAATAAAAGAGACGACGGGTTGATTTGGAAAAAATTGGACAGAGTACTCATGAACGTGGAATAGAGTCAAGCGTTTCCCCAATCATATAGTGTATTTGAAGCAGGAGGGTGTTCGGATCAATTACGTTGTCGGATTCACCTAAACGCAGGAAAAGTTCAGGGGAAAAGACCTAAAAACAATATATATATATATATATATATGTCTTGAGGTCTTCAAGAGTCGTCTAGGGCTTTTCTTTGTAGAAAAAGGAAGTGGATTTGAAGTGGGCTTTGCAAACAGGGTGAACTGGGACGAACCTGGGCTAGCCGCAGGTACGAGCTCCTGCTTGCGGTGAAAGACACTCTGGCCGCACTCACGACCCTTCAGGTCGCAGCCAGGAATGTTTTTCCTGCTTTAGCTTCTGCACTTGACGTCTTGACATGGTTTTAGTAAACTTCATGTAACTTGAGATTGAACCGTTAGATCGTTCTCAAACCAGTTTCAAATGAAAGATGGCTGATCACTCTATCTTGTGTCCAAACTTGGGCTTGATCATACGGTGATAAAATCTTCATCAAAGGTCGAACTTCTGAAGGTTTACATCTTTCCAAAAACGGTTTTTTTGCTTTAATTTGCAATGCTTTTACTTAGATAACATGAAAAGAGTCTTGACACTACAAATATACAAATATCATAATAAAATGTTTAAAACCGAGTGGAACACTTATTAAAGTGCTAAAAAACCGAAGGTAAAATGGGTAAAAACACAGTTATATCAACTCCTCCAGACTTAGACTTTGTCTGTCCTCAAACAAAACATAAATCAACGCTTAGAAAAAATGACCAAAAATCAGTGGCAACTCAAAATCTCAGTGACCGTCCTTCTAAACTATAACCATCGAACTACATCAATCAAAATTCAGTCTAGAAAATTCTCACCAAAGCACGTGAGACACTAGTCCACGGTTTCCGTTAAGCAAAATATAAACCATATATACTTTAAATTTCGGTCATCTAGCTCTCTACATTCATTAAGGTATTGTGTGAGTTCTCATTAAACTTGTCATTAAGGGTAGAAGACGCTAGGTATTAAAGGTTATTTAAGTGGTGAGGTTAAAGTGTTCAGGGATACCGTTTTCGCCGGAGGATACTAGATATTATGCAAAACAACAAGAGAAGAATGACTTATTGATCACCACAGTTCCCAGTCACTTCTTCTTGTACACAGGTTGATGCACGTTCCTATTCTTTGGTAACAAAACTTTTTTGCCATTCCCCAAGACTTAGATTTTTCTCCTGGAATCGAAACAAATGGCATCTAAACATCTCACAAACGAAACATGGCTTGCCTTATCAAATATTTTGGCCAAATGATACTCTTTTAGGCTTTTTATTTCCTTTCCCTTTCGGTTTTCACACATATTTCAATTTTTTTTAAAGGGGGAAACACCTTTGGCGATAGAGTCTTAGGGAGCACAAAATTTCACCATTGATTTGAGATTTCTAAAGCAAAACTGAGTTCTTCTCGTCGTTGGTATCACCTTAATCAAACTCGTCTAGTCTTTCGTCTTTAGTGACTGAAAACTGCATTGTTCCTCCCTCTCCGGCGTTTTTGCACATATCTACACATAAGACAACAAGAGAGAATGCAAGAGGTTCAAAAAGATGTAAGGTAAGGTGGGGAACCAACTAAAAATGAGATTGCCACTCAGGATCAGCAGAGAGTGGTAAAAAAGATAAGAAGTCATGAATGTATGATTCATTTCCCTGATCTAACGCCTTTAATGAGAAAATTAAGTCAAGTTAAGTTCAAGTTAAATAGAGCTAGTATATTCTATCCTCTAGAATCTCTATAGTTCCTCTTGTGATCTTTGCGTCACAGTTACTCTAGCTACCGCCTATTCTAGAACTAAATCAAGAAAGAGACGTTACTAGGAATAGCGTAGAAGCACCCATGTCGAACTCATCATAGATTTTTGTCATCATTCCCTAAAAAGTGTGTTTTACTTGAAAAGAAAAAAAAATGAAAAATTGAAAAGAAAATGCGAGGAAAAAAAGACTCAAGAAAGAAAAGGTGGTTAGTAAGGGATGAAATCCTCCCCCAACCTTAAATCATATTGTCCCCAATGTGAAATAAATCGAGACATGATGGAAAATATGATGGAAAAGGGATGAGAAAACTTACATGGAAGTGGTTTGATGGGGAGGTGGATTTGGTGATATGCGTTTGTGAAGGCGGAGTTCAAACTTGAATTTCTTGTTGTTTGGCCAAGTTAAACCCCTTAGGACACGTATTCTTCAAGTATAATGTCCATTAACGAGGTGGAGGTGGCTTTGGAATGGTAAAACATGGTGGTCGAATGAGGTGAGTTGCGGATGGGTTCACCGCATTCAGATGGGTTGTGGTTGCCGTGGAAAGGTGTTTTGCGCAGGCTTGAAGTTAACTTTGAGGTGGAAAGTTTGACCGCACTCTGGGGTGCATGGTTACAGCCGGGAGAAGTTTGACGAAAACTTGAGCTGGCCGATGATAATGAACATCATCAATTACCCAAATGTGCTTATATTATTGCAACATTAGGGATCGAACCAAAGAGGTTAAGAATAACACACCAAGAATACGAGACATTAATTGAGCTAAGCTAACATGATTTCAGTTTACTAAACAATCCTAATGAAAATAAAGACTAAATAAGAAAGATTAAAAGCATAAAACAAAGCAACTAAAGCACTCAACATAATTTGAATTCAAACAAAGCGGGAAAGTAAATTAGGAAGCTTAAAACGATTAAACAAAGATAAAATAAATGAATCCTTGGATAAGGTTATTGACTTGGGAAATTCTAAGCCAATCCATGATGCCAAATTCACACAAACAATGTTAATCCTTAGGTCTAGACCACTAATTAAGACTAATCCACACTAATCCCTTTGTTAATTACCTAATTAAGAACAAATTTTCATTTGTAATCAAGCGATCAACAAGCATTAAACATAAGATCAAATAACCAATAAACTCCTTGGACATCTATTCTCATAGGCTAAGCAAGTAAATCACTCATTAAGTTCTTTGGAAAATTTCATTTAACACTTTTCGGGCATGAAATTCTCTAAGGTCTAAATCAACTTGGCCAAAGTTAATCTAGCATTAAAACTACCTGATGAGCCATAAGCATCATGCATCAACCTAAAACTACCCTAATCTACCATACTCAAATATCCTTAAAGAACTACTCACTAATCATTGTGAAACCGACCCGGTGGGTCTTTGGGTCTTGGATTGCTCACAGCGATTTCACCATCCTGCTACACCATCCCGCTGGGAAGACTGGTCGTCAGGCTGAAGATCTGCAGCGGTGTCACCAGCCTGTTGTGCTCATCTCGCTATGGCCATATCGGGGTCTTCATCTCGCTACAAGCACACCGTTGTAGCTTCTGGTTTCTGTTGAAGTTGAACTCGACGAGCAGGCTTGCAGAGACGTCTCTAAACCGATGGGGCATGCCGTTGTGGCTCTTGTATGCTTCCTTTTTGCTCCAAATGACTCCTTCTTGGTCCAAGTAAGCCCCAAATGCTTCTCTTCAACTCCAAAACCTAAAATATGCAAATGGAGATACAAAGTGCAACTAATTGTACCTAAACATGAATGTAAATGCATAAAAACAAGAGAAAACATGGTTATAAATCATGTAAAATGCCAAGATATCAATTACCTTTAACTTGTCTTTTGCTTGTCCGCAAGCAAACAAACAAAGACAAGTCGAGGAAGAAGTTTGAAAGCGGAAGCTCAAATCCAAGAATATCAACAAAATAATTCAAATAAATGCCCTTCTAAGTAGTTATGTGATGCATAAACAAGCTCTACTCTAAAAGATTTAGCCATACTCGTCACTACACGAATTAGTTATAATCATTAGCATTCACAAGTATTCATATCCTCCAACTCTTTAACATTCAATTAGATGCAAAGGTGAATCATGCAATGTACAAATCAAGAAAGCTCATTTGGTCTAGGGAAGGTTTTAAGATAAAAAATGATCTCAAGATGTGGTTACTCCATTGCAAGGGGATCTCTCATGAAGGAATGAACTTTATGCAATATAATAAGAGTCAAAAACAACCGGTGCATACAAAGATTAGACTTCTATCTACCCAATGCCTGATAACATGTATTTTTACCGGTTTCTAACCTTTTTGTGTTTTTTTTTATCGATTCAAAGAGTCGTTTTAGAGTGTTTTAGTCCTTTATCGAGTATTTTCAGGTTTTAGGTGACTTGAAGAGAAAATGAGCCGTTTTGGGTAAAAATGAGCATATGGAGATGCATAATCAAGCAGAGGCGTCAGAAGTTTGGTATTCTTTGAAGAACTTCCCACCTATGGACCTAGCTCCAATGTTTAATCAAGATAGATTATTGGGATAGTTTTCATTTGGAAGTGGTATAAGGTCATTCCAACGGTGCGATCAAAAGTTACGCCAGTTTTCGTGAAAACGTTCCAACCTAAATCGACCGGTTTAGCGACGCATAAAAAATAAAATTTCGGGTTTCACTTATTTTGACCCGGTTTAACCTAGGGTTTTGTGAAGAACGACTCTAGACCTATTTATACTTATTTTTAGCAACTTTTGAGGTTACGCTTTATTTTCTATTCAGACTTTTGGTTTTTGCCAGTTTGTACGCTTTGGGGAGACGAATCTCTGACTCTACATCTTTTATGAAGATTTATGAACCCTATTTGATTTTATATCATATCGATTATGAGTTTTTCTTTATATCCTTGATTTTTCTCTGCTTCCATGTCTGAGTAGTTTCATAGTTAGGTTTAGGCTTTCAAGGGGATCTATGAATCATTGAATTAGACATAGATAGGGATCCATTTTTTGTGGTCTTCGCTTATCGTTGTGTTCATTGCTTAGGCTAAACTGATCAATTAGTCTCTGATCCAGGGTTTAATCTATTCATCAAAGTGTTGTAGATTGCTTGAAAGAACATAGGCGAGCGAATTGTCCTTAGCCAACGAAAGCTTATGCTAAAGCGATTCGTGAGCATATATAACCAATTCGTTAATGATGGTCTAGTATTCTAAGTTCAAACGACAGTTTAAAATCTTAGGTTGTTAGATTTAGTGATCAATACCACGACAGTGGATTGATTAAACTTTTATGTTTGAGTTCGAGACTTGTGCTAAATCATTCTCTGAATAATTGTCTGGTTCATGATCTCTAGATTCCTACGAAAAACCATTAGCCTAACGCTTCTCCTTATTGATTTTTTCATTGTTATTAGTTATTTAGTTTTATCTTAAAACCATATTTTCGTCTTAGCTCTATTTCACTTTGTGAGATTTGTAGTGTAACCTTGGTCCTTGTGGATTCTATCCCATCTATATTACTGCGATAGTTTGTTCTCTTGTAGTGTTTTATTTGGGTTATTCCTGAAGTGTTTCAATGCCCCTTATGAATTTGAATCCTATCTCTAATCCCAACGAGCTTCATTCCTGCACTACCCAAATCACAAGGCATTTTGCCTTCTTATACCAACTATTTCCATCATTTTTCTTCTCTTTTCATACTTAGGGAATTATTTTCTTCATCTCCAACAACAAATAGATTGGCTTCATATCTTTTATTTTCTTATAGCTCCTCTTATACTTTCATTACTAGTCTCACATTCATCCTTTGGATGCCTTAACCATTTTTGGTTTTTTCTTTGTTTTACACTTAGAGACTTATACCCAATGTTATTTCCACACATTCATACCCAATCCAAGCGGTTGCTTTCCCCTTTTGGTTTTGTAACCCATTTTTTCCTCTTTCCACATTGTTTCTTCTTTGATCACAAACCCAAAGTATATTTCTTTTGAATAGAAACACCCCAAAATCCCAACTTAACTAATCATAGCCTAAGTCTAGCATAATGATGTGTGAGCTAGTTCTACATGAAAGTCTTTTCCTTGTCGTTCTCAAAATTCAACATGGTTTGCTAAGTTCATTCGGAAATAGGCCTCACAACATGGTTAACCGTTCCAAAAATGGGAATCGACTATTCGGGTTAACAAGAGTGGTAGAAGGAGAAAGATAATCCAAATATGTATATTCTATCCATGAGCTTAACTTTTAAATGTACAAAGCATGATAATTATAGTCAAGTTAAAGTTCAATAATTAGAGTTGGCTTCAAATCAAAGCATGCTTCAACCAAGACAAATACATTCAAACCGCGAGATCAAAGTATGGATCATCCTTAACTTCGTGATCGCTCAAATGCATCAGAGAACTCCTAACGAGGGCATTAAATCAAGCTCTTAAGTTAATATTCTACATGGAAATATCATCATTGCTCCATATGCAAATGAATACAAACCTATATGCCTCTAGACTTGATCTTAAAATGCAAATGCAACTACATGTTTTCTTTTTGTGCTTTTGTAAAATTTTCAATTTTTTTGGGGTTTTCTATGAAAATAAATGTATGCATGAGACTCAAATATGAAAAAAGAAAATAAGAACACAAAATACGAAGTTAAAAGACACAAATCCCTCCCCCGAACTTGAATTACACCATCTATGTGTAACAAAAGCTAAAGAGAAGGTAAAACAAACGAGAAATAAAAACTAAATGGTATTTACAATGATAGAGAAGTAGGACCACACATTGGTCCTAGTCGTGAACCTTATGGAAATGGAGAGAATGAGTGGTGGAACTCTTTGGTTGGTCCTTGAATTCAAGTGTGAGGACCTTGTTCATGATTTCTTGAAGACATATTGGACCCTTCTCCTTGATCTCCGGTGTGAGGATTGCCTTAACCATGGCAAAGGGATATGACATGCCTTTACACTTCACCTTGTACTCAACCGCACCATCCACATATCTCCAAGGAGTTAGCACCATAATAGGAGGCAAGCGAGTCTTGTGAATGGTTCTTCATAACTCATCCTCCTTAAGTTTGCATGGTTCGTTTTTAACAAGGGTGGGAGAGTGGGTTACTTGCTTGTTGTTGTTCTCTTTAGACTTCTTCCTTGCTATTTTTGGTGACTTCACCAATGGTTCCCCCATCTTAGGCTCATCAAACAAACCTAGTAGACATTCACCATCAAAGCTTTTCCCATCAAGCTTAGGAGCATATTCATTTCACAATATTGACCTCATCTTGAGTTTCCATCTCCTCATTAGTGATTGTGCCACAAAACTCGGTGAAAGAAGGATTGATAGGGTAGGAGATCTTGTCATTCACGTGGAGAAGAAGGGAAGTCAATTTTTGCTCCTACAGTGTTGAGGAAAGGAGTTCCTAGAATGAGAGGAGGTTTGCGGGTTTGCACCATCTCTACAACAATGAAGTTTGTTGGAACCAACGAATCTCCAACCTTGACAGGGTAGTCTTCAATCAACCCAAGTGGAGATTTTGAAGAAGCATCTCTAAACATGATGGATGATGAGTGAGGTTTCAAGTTTTTGATCTCTAATCTCTTCCCCATCTCAAGGGAGATCACATTCACACTTGCCCCAAAATCATATAATGCATCATCAGTCTTCAAATCACCAAGAGAGCAAACTATGGAAAATTTAACCGGAATTCCAAGCTTAGGAATAGATTTGGGCTCAAGTGGTGTTGTGCTTGGTGAATCAAAGACGTTCATAATCTCTTCCACATTCTCTCGGTTTTCAATAATGGCTTTGATGAACTCTTTGTATTGTGGAACTTGAGACAAGTCATTCACATGAGGCAATGGAGCTCCAACTCTATTCATATTCACCTTGAAGCTTGAGAGAATTTTCTTTTAAGCCTTGCTAAGAACTCGACCGGGAAACAGAAGTTTGGGTTCATATGAAGGAGGTTCTATTCTAGAAGTCTCTTTCCTTTCAACCGTCTTGGCCAGTACATCTCTTTCCTCAACCTCTTCCTTTAAACCATTCTCAATATGCACATTGCTAGCAACCACCAAATCGTCTCCCTTAGAGCCATGGCGGAGTCTCTCAATCTCTCTTATAGCTTCCTCATTCTCATCAATCAAATACACCTCACTTGAGAAGATAGCGTTGCAATACTCCGTTAGGGTTTGCTTCGGGTTTACCGGGCAATGTTCCACTTGGTCGTGATGAAGAAGAAGCACATTTACTCTTCATTTGCTTGATCTTTGATGACAATGTCTCAATTTTGGAGTTGAGATCATTATAAGAACAATCAACCTTGGTGTGAATCTCGGCCATCTTCTTGCTCAAGTCTAGTGTCCCATTTGCTTGCCCTGTTAGCAATTGTTGAAGTATACCCTTCACATCAAAGTCGTGTGTTGTCGATGTGCTTCCTTTCCCTTGAGGCGCAAACCCTTGCTGAAATTAAGGTGCAAAAGATGGTTTGTTTTGGTAACCACCTTGATTCCCTTGGAATTGGTTTTTAGGAACAAACCCTTGTTGTTGAAAGTTTGATGTTTGAGCTTGGATAGAAGACACAAAGCCCCTTTGTTGATAGACTTGGTCTTGAGGGTTTTGGTAATTAAGGTTGAAACCCTTGTTGTAACCGCCTTGTCCTCCCACAAAGTTAACCTCCTCTTCTATTTCTATGCAATCTCCCACATAGTTTATTGGCATTTGTGTGGCTTGCAAGACCTTGTCCATCTTCTTATTAAGATCTTTCATCTCTTTTCTCCTTTGATCTTCATAGTCCCCACATCCTCTTGAAGATCTATCATAGTCCTCACCATAATTCTCATTACTTTAAGTCAGGTTCTCAACAAGCTCAAAACCTTCATCTACTTCCTTTCCTAGGAAGTTTCCATTGCTTGTCGTGTCTAGAAGCATTCTAAACTTAAGAAAAACTCCTTGATACAAAGTGCTCAAGAGGGACTCATCGGAGAATCCATGATGTGGGCATTTCATAGTATAGCGTTTGAACCTTTCCCATGCTTCACTAAAGCTTTCATTCCCCTTTTAAGTAAAGCTCGAGATCTCATTTCTCAACCTAGTCGTTCTTGTAGTAGATAATAACTTAACTAGAAAGGCTTTCTTGCATTGATCCCAAGAAGTGATGGATCCTTGAGGAAACTTCTATCCCATTGATGTGCTTTGTTGCCAAAAGAAAATGGGAACAACCTAAGCTTAAATCCATTCTCGGATACTCCATTGATCTTGGTCATCCCACAAATCCTATCAAATTGGTCTAAGTGGTCCAAAGGATATTCCATGGCGAGTTCATGGAACTTGTTTCCTTGCACCATAGAAATGAGACTTGCCTTTATCTCAAAGTTTTTGTTCTCCATCGGTGGTAGGTGTATTCCGGTGCGGTTTCCATGAGCATTGGGTGCATCACCCACTCCAATCAACCTCAGTGCTCTAGGCGGGTGATTTGGTGCTCTATTAACCCTTGCACCTTGATTAACTCCAATCCCTTGAGCATTCTCATTCCTATCGTGACCTTGATTCCCAACCGGTGGCTCTTGAACGTTATCCATCCCCAACTGTTCTTGGTGCACAACTCTCTCACGTTCTCGTCTCACTCTAGCATTTTCTCTTTCCAATATATGTATTTCTTTAATCGGATCAACCAAGTTTGCTCGACCACGACTTCACAAGTTGTGCAAGAAGAGAGTAAACAAGGTAAAGTAATTAGATAACAAAGTAAAAGAAAGCTTAGTCTCAAAAAGATTAATAATCTCAATCGCTATTGCTAAACCTCCTCAGCAACGGCGCTAGATTGATAATGAACATCATCAATTACCCAATGTGATCATATCATTAAAACATTTAGGGATCAATCCAAGGAGGTTAAGATTAGCACACCAAAAATACGAGACACTTTTTGAGCTAAGCTAATGATATATCATGGTTTTTACCCTGTTTAAGCCATGATATAAGTCCGTTTTATCGAGTCTTTATTCTATTATAGAGTCTTTTAGAGTCTTTTACAGGTTTTAGCACATTTGGAGTATTATTGGAGATATTGGAGTTTTATGGAGCATTCTGGAGCGAAACTGAATTCTTGTGACAAAGTGCCCAATCGAAGCGTCAAGTATCGATCGATACCCATTGGTATCGATCGACACCCATCGAAGCAGATTTCAAGTCACGACTTAATGAAGATCTGAAGAATTGCAAAACTTGCCCAGAAGACTTTGATATTTACGAGAAGACCCAATTCGTGTTTAGGTTATTTATAGGGATTTTACAGCCACTTTCATGGCTATGCTTTATTTTGTATACTTTGATTCTACTTTTGGTTTTTGGAGAGACAGCTCTGAACTCCTGTTTTTATTGATTTCTTTGATGATCTATTCAATCATGTTGCTTTCAATCTCCATGTCTGAGTAGATCCACTTTAGGTTCAGGGTTCTCATAAGGGTTTTCTTTGAATACTAGATTGATTAGTTTATTAGGATTCACCATCTGAATTAGTTCTTCACCTTATGATGTGTTCAAAGCTAATTCTAGGTTGACGAATCTGGAACTTAGATCTTAGGATAATTGATTAGGCACGATAATGCGATTAATTACCTGATAGAACCTTAGGTGAGCAAATTGATTATTCGCAAAGATATTTGGTTTAATTGATTTGTGAACATATCAAACATGATATTAAAGCTGATTTAGACTTTAGGATTCGCAAAGAGATTTGGAATTCCTAGGATTTAGATTTAGATAATTTTCGCAACGACAGTTGGTTAATTATACTTTAGTGATTTGAGTTCAAGAACTGCGCTAAATCTGAATCATGTTAGTTTATCTGCATTCATTGATTTCCTGAGAAATACCCTGAGCCTATCTTTCTCCAATTGAATTACAACTCGTTTACTGCTTATTGTCTTTTGTTTCATCTTATTTGCTTAGCTTGATTTGACACTATACAATCTATTGTGTGATCTCCGTAAGTCTTTGTGGTTCGACCCCTAGCTATACTATAACTACTGCTTTAGTACTTTTAGGCTATTAATTTGAGCATATCAAATTTGGCGCCGTTGCCGGGGACTCAATTTCGCCTTTAGATTTTAGCTGTCGAATTGCGACTAGGTTCGTCGGTATCGATCGATACTACCTAGTATCGGTCGATACTAAGGTGATTTCTTTGTTGATATCGATCGACACCACTTGGTATCGATCGATACTCAACGTATTTGTTTGGTTACTTACGTGCCTTGTCTAGTGTTTTGTTTTCAGGTGTATGCCTGTTCGTGAAACCAGAAGCAACAAGAGCACTTAGCGAGTTGAATTGTCATTGGAACAGCTAGCACTTGTGGAACGCGCAAACATAAAGACAAAGCAAACATCATGGATGAACAACCCAGTGGTTTTAAGAGCTGATGAAGCTGGAGCTTGAGAGACCAAGAGGGTCAAGTGTGCAATGAGAGAGGGCAGCGACTTGATGAGGCTGGAAACGTCGTTGTCCCTGCTGCTGTTATTGAGATTGTCGCGCCAGCTGGGCGCGCCAACGTTGGGAATGATGTAGGTGATCGAGTTAGGACACTTGGCGAGCACAACAGACCTGATCAGTTCTATGCCAATCGATCTGCGATTCGCATCCCAACTTTTCAGAGGAATGACTTCGAGCTGAAGACTGCATACTATGCTCTCGTGAGTCAGAGTCCTTTCCATGGTTTATCTCATGAACATCCCATGGATCATATCGAGAGGTTCGAGGATTTGGTCACTGGGATGAAGTACAATGGAGTGCCCAACGAGTTCCTATTCTGCAAACTTTTCCCATACTCTCTTGGTGGGGATGCTGCTTATTGGCTGAAGCAGTTAGCTCCTGATTCGCTAACTACATGGGATGAGACAAAGAATGCATTCCTGTGCAATTTCTATGATGATGCGAGATCCGAAGAGCTCAGGAACAAAATTTCTCAGTTTTCTCAAGGTCCAACAGAGGCACTCAAAGCTGCTTGGATTCGTTTCAAGTCATATCAGAGAGATTGCTCGCACCATGGGTTCAATCAGGTTCAGCTGCAGGGTACTTTCTACAGAGGGATCGATTGGAGGTACCAAATGGCTTTGGATACTGCGAGTAATGGGAACTTCAACACCAAATATCCAGATGATGCGGTTGTGCTGATTGAGAACTTGGCGTCTAGCAATAGCACCAAGAATGCTGATTTCGAGCAGAAGAAGCAGGCTGGAGGAATTGATGGATCGCAGATTGCTGCAGTTCAAGCAAAGCTAGATATTCTGATTGGGAAGTCGAAGAAGGCTGTACACTTTGCTAATGGAGTCGATGATATCGGTGGAGCTGAAGTGGAGGATTGTAACTATGTTGGTGGTTCTGGATTTCAGGGTCAGCAATTTGGGTACAACAACAACCGAAACTTCAACAACAACAATCGCAATTACGGGAACTCTTCGTACCAGCCCATCCCTCCGAAGTCCACAGAGAATAAGATGGAATCCATGCTTGACCAGATTCTTCAGGGACATCAAAAACTGCAAGTGGATTTCAATACGAAGATTGACAATATGTACACTGATCTGAATGGGAAGATCGACTACCTGAATGGGAAAATTGAAGCTGTCAACCTTTCTCAGAGGAAGCTGGAAACTCAGGTTGCTCAGACCGCATCAGCTGTGCAGAGACATGAAGGTTTTCTTCCAGGGAAAACTGAGAATCCAAGAGCGCACGTTAATGCAATCACCTTGGGAACTGCTAAAGAAGCCACTGTAGTGGTAGAAAAAGGATTTGATGCAGGAATTTTCGACGATCCTATAGAAGATGACGACTGGGTTTCTGAAATCGCACAAGCATAGATCGATACCAGCCTGTATCGATCGATACCAGCCCAGACACTTGCTCGAATGGATCTAAAATCCTGTGTATCGATCGATACCCCATTGGTGTCGATCGATACTGAGGCGATTTCTGAGGAGATGCCTGAGATTTCGACTGTGGTACCTAAAGTAGTTGCAGAACGAGTGTACATACCGAGGACACCTTATCCTAGAGTTGTTGAGAGGACTAAGAAGGAGGTAGAGGACGCCAGATGCAAAGCTATGCTGATTGTGGAGCCTCCTTTTGATCATGATATATCTGCCAGGGACGATTCAAGAACAAGAGTATCGATCGATACCCTATCTGGTGTCGATCGATACCCATCGCAGATCGAGCCAGAAACTGTGAAAACACCTGAGTTGATCGAAGAAAGAGTTCGCAAGCCCAAGAAGCTAAATCCTATTCCTTGACACCTCAAAGATCCCATTTCTCCAAAGCAGTTGCGTGGCTTTGAGAAGATGGTACGAAGGATCTCCAATGAATTGTCCTTTGAAAAAGCTCTAGAACACCGTCCTCTGCTAAGTCACTTCAAAGATTGCAGAGAAACTGAGGAAGAGATCAAAGCACTCTTCATTAAGGCCAGAGGTACACCTCCATTGAGACAGTTGACTAAGAGGGAAGACCCAGGGATCTTCTCAGTTCCATGCTCTATCTCTAGAGTTGAATTCAAAGAGTCTCTCATTGACTCAGGACCCTGCGTCAATGTCATGTCCAGGGCAATTGCAGAGAGATTGGGAGCTGATATTCAACCTCCAAAGACATCTATCACGTTCGTGAACGATTCCACCTCTCTTCCATATGGGGCAATCGCTGATTTGATGATCATAATAGGAGATTGCCTGGTTCCTACTGATTTTCAGGTTGTAGAGATGAATGCAATATCTCGTACGCAATTGATTCTCGGAAGACCGTTCATGGCCACGGTTGGTACCATTATGGACACACCCATCAAGCACATCTCATTCTCATACATTGACAAGGAGGTGTACTACAAAGCCATCCCTAGAGGAACTCCCACATGTATCTCTTGCATCGATGCTGTAATAGGAGCGACGTTGATGTCAGATCCTTTGGAAGAACCTCCTGACGTACCAACTATCACAGACGTTTCAGCTTCATCACCCAGCATCCCCAAGGAAGTTGTCAAGAAGGCTAAGGCAACAAAGACAAAGGTGAAGAACAAAAGAGCCGAGAGTGTTGCTCATGTGACTTTAACCCCTCAGAACTATGATGGAAACTCGATTGAGTACAAAGTGAAGTGCAAAGGAGCCTCAAAATCATTTTCTAAGGCTAGAGTACTTCTTACTTCGGAGCTGAAGGAAAAAAGGGCAAGAGTTTGTGGAGGGTTTGTTGAGCAAAACTCTGAAGATAGCAATGTTAAGTTGTGGAGCCTGTTTCGGTGCAAGCTCCCATTCTTGAACTGCCTGAGGGTGTTACAGTCAAGCTAATGACGTTAAACGAGCGCTTGGTGGGAGGCAACCCACTGGTGAGTCTGCTTTTGATTATTTTTCTTTTTATTTTTTGTTTTGTGTTTGTGTCAAGATAAACAAGGAGCAAAACTCGAAATCGCTTAGTGTCGATCGATACCCCATTGGTATCGGTCGACACCAATCGCGAATGTACGGTTCATCAAGTCGATTTAAGCCTGGTATCGATCGATACCAGGCTGTGTGTCGATCGATACTCGATGTTCCAGCAAGGTAACTTCTTGTTTTTCCCAATTTTATTCTGTTCTTTTGGTTTCTTTCACTGACTCTAGGCTAGATAACACTGGGGACAGTGTTGTTCAAGTCTGGGGGAGGTGTCTGCTGACATTTTTTTTGTTTTTCTTAGAGTCAGTTGTTTTATCGAGTCAAAATTGTTTTATTGAGTCAAAACTTGTTGGAGATGATGATCCTGTGCTTGAACCTATTGATGTGATTTTGTTTTTGAGTGCACAGTGTTACAGGATCGGTTCTAGATCGACTAATGAAAAATCCAAGGACTGACCAGTTGACTAGAAAACATCCATGTTTCCGGCAGAGTTCTTCTGAAGCCTGGGCCAACTTTTGCACTTCATCGATGCAGTTAGTGTTCATAGAGCTTGATTCATCATTCATATCTGACAAAAGAACCCATGTGTTTAAAATAAATGGTATTTCTCTCCCTGTTACAAGTTGATAAGAGCATAAAAGATGAAATGATTTTCTTCTGAGTAGAGGGCTAGGAAAGTTTCCAAGGATCCCATTATTCTACTTCAGAGGAGATGATCACACAAAGGTGAAAGCGAGGTTAGGAAAATTTCTTGTGATACCATTATTCGCTTACACCTTTGATTACTTATGAGGGAAGAACCGGGGATTCGGTGGCTAACACCATCAATACTCGCGTCTGAAACCTTAATATGAAAATACTAGAAACATAATAAGAAATAAGTCTGGGGGAGAGAAATAATACCAAAAAGTGTGAAAAGGGTGGTTCCTTGTCATGATATTGTATGGTAAAGAATCTAGAGGCATCTTGAACATAAGCTGCAGCGATGAAACTGGCGATGAGGGTTTTATTTGAACAATGCTGCGAGATTATGTGTGGAGTCTGGAAAAGCTGCGAATGTTTACGGAGAAGTACATGGTGGTTAGATCAAAAGCTGGTTGGGTAACATTTGGGCGCTTGGGAAATTGGTCATTGCAATGTTTCATGAACAGGTGAGTCTCCGCGTTTTCAAACCTCTTTCTCTGGTTTAGTCTTCTATTTGCTTGAGGGCAAGCAAAGGTTAAGTCTGGGGTTGATATATCATGGTTTTTACCCTGTTTAAGCCATGATATAAGTCTATTTTATCGAGTCTTTATTCTATTATAGAGTCTCTTAGAGACTTTTACAGGTTTTAGCACATTTGGAGTATTATTGGAGATATTGGAGTTTTATGGAGCATTCTGGAGCGAAACTGAAGTCTGGTGACAAAGTGCCCAATCGAAGCGTCAAGTATCGATCGAGTATCGATCGACACCCATCGAAGCAGATTTCAAGCGACGACTTAATGAAGATCTGAAGAATTGCAGAAATGGCCCAGAAGACTTTGATATTTATGAGAAGACCCCAATTCGTGTTTAGGTTATTTATAGGGATTTTACAGCCACTTTCATGGCTATGCTTTATTTTGTATACTTTGATTCTACTTTTGGTTTTTGGAGAGACAATGAACTCCTGTTTTTATTGATTTCTTTGATGATCTATTCAATCATGTTGCTTTCAATCTCCATGTCTGAGTAGATCCACTTTAGGTTCAGGGTTCTCATAAGGGTTTTCTTTGAATGCTAGATTGATTAGTTTATTAGGATTCACCATCTGAATTAGTTCTTCAACTTAGGTTGTGTTCAAAGCTAATTCTAGGTTGACGAATCTGGAACTTAGATCTTAGGATAATTGATTAGGCACGACAGTGCGATTAATTACCTGATAGAACCTTAGGTGAGAAAATTGATTATTCGCAAAGAGATTTGGTTTAATTGATTTGTGAACATATCAAACCTGATATTAAAGCTGATTTAGACTTTAGGATTCGTAAAGAGATTTGGAATTCCTAGGATTTAGATTTAAATAATTCTCGCAACGACAGTTGGTTATTTATACTTTAGTGATTTGAGTTCAAGAACTGCGCTAAATCTGAATCATGTTAGTTAGTTTATCTGCATTCATTGATTTCCTGAGAAATACCCTGAGCCTATCTTTCTCCAATTGAATTACAACTCGTTTACTGCTTATTGTCTTTTGTTTCATCTTATTTGCTTAGCTTGATTTGACACTATACAATCTATTGTGTGATCTCCGTGAGTCTTTGTGGTTCGACCCCTAGCTATACTATAACTACTGCTTTAGTACTTTTAGGGTATTAATTTGAGCATATCAGCTAATAAGATGGAGGTTCTCCAACAAATCATAATGAAAATAAAGCTCAAGCAAACAAGATCAAAAGCATAAAACAAAGGAACTAAAGCACTTAACACAATTTGAATTCAAACAATCGGGAAAGTAAAATATGAAGCTTCAAATGATTAAACAAAGATAAAACAAACGGATCTTTGGGTAAAGTTATTGACTTGGGCTATTCTTAGCTAATCCATGATGCTAATTCACACAAACAATGCTAATTCACACAAATAATGCTAATCTTTAGGCCTAGATCACTAATCAAGATTAATCTATTTCCATGGCACTAATTACCTTGATAATTATCTAATTAAGAACAAAATTTCATTTGTAATTAAGCAATCAACAAGCATTAAACACAAGAGCAAATAACCAATAACCTCCTTAGATATTTATTTCCATAGGCTAAGCAAGTAAATCACTCATTAGGTTTTTTGGTGGATTTCATCAAACACTTTCCGGGCATGAAATTTCCTAAGTTCTAAATCAACTTGGTCAAAGCTAATCTAGCATTAAAAACACCCAACATGTAAGGATTTCATACAAACTATGCCATAAGCATCATGAATCAACCTAAAACTACCATAATCTACCATACCTAGAGATCCTAAAGAGACTACTCACTAATCATTGTGAAACCAACAAAATCCATGGAGATAGTGTTAAGTTTAATGATTAGTGATAATAGAAAGAAAATTTAAGAATAAATAATGGAAGATTTCATAAAAATACACTCAAAGATTCATACAAAATGCGATAAGAATCTTAAAGGGGGAAAACTTTTAAAGAGAGAATAAAACTTCCTTAAAAATTAGGTCTAAGGAGTATTTATAGGAAAAAGGGACAAACTGGGTCAACCCGGGATAAACTGGGTTGACCCGGCGGATATTTGGATCTGAGATAGGCTGCATCGAGTCTTCATCCCGCTGCAAGAATCTGCTATATCTCATGGAATATGTCGGCCGCTTGGTAACGATGTATCCATACCGGTATGGCCAAACCGCTAGGGCCAGTGTTGTCTCCCCGCTGCAACGACCCCGCTATAACTCATGTCAGGGATTCCTTCCCATCTCGTGCAGGCATCATCAACCGCTACATCATCCCGTTGTGGGTGTAGCGGAATCATCAAGCTGCTACCAGGGCACCGCTATATCTTCTGGAAACTTGCCAGATCAGGTAACGACGTTGTGAAACCGTTGTGCTATGCCGCTACAACACATGTTGTTTTCCCTTTGGCTCCAAATGACTTCATCTTAGCCCAAGTTCAATGCTAAGCTTCAAATCCTTGATGCCAACTACAAAAAAACTAAGATATGCAAATGAAGATGCAAAATGCAACTAATTGTACATAAACATAAATCTAAATGCATAAAGACAAAGAATGGTTATACATCATGTAAATTGTCAAGATATCAACAGTGATTCTCCCTTCATACTACTGTAAAAGGGAGCAGATGATCTAAATCATTGTAGAGCTCTCACCTCATACTACGGTAAAAGGGAGTAGAATGATCTGGCATGGCCTATGTTCTCATCTCATGCTATGGCAAAAGAGAGTAGAACGGCCGCAATCATTTTAAAATTCCACCTCATGCTATGGCAAAAGGGAGTGGAACTTCAAAATTCTCACATCATGCTACGGAAAAATGGAGTAGAATTTTCTGACAATATTTTCATATTCTCACCTCATGCTACGACAAAAGAGGGACTAATTTTATGAAACCACTTCATGTTATCACCTCATACTACGGTAAAAAGGAGTAGAATAGATGAAGTTATCCTTAATTCTCACTTCATGCTAGGGCACAAAGAAGTGAATTTCGTTACGCTTCAAGGCAAAATATATTTCATAACAAAACAATATTTAGGGGTTACAAGGGTTCAAACCCAGACCCGTCGGGCAAAGCCCTAAGTCCGAATTCATTTACATCAAAAGATGGAAGAGAGATACCCTCCACTACAACTCTGAGTGGAGGAATAGTCTTGTCAATACAAAAAGTCTCATGGGAAAAAATTTTCCTTGGCGAATGTCTGAAAGCAGTAAGGAGTTGGCCTCAGCTTGCCTGAACAATTACAACTTTAAACAAGCATCCTTAAGGAAATGGATAAGGGCTTGAGCTTGAACCAAAGCCAGAGTGAACAGGGCAAGACTTGATTCTCTCCCAGCCTGAAAGGAGGAGGACTTCACTTCCTCGAGATCCTCAGAGTGGATCCCGTCTCTCTCCTTCAACGCCTCCTCCAACTCGGATATTCTTTTCTCAGCCACAGAAAGTTTTTCCTTTAGAGACGAATCAGATCCCGCCAAGTGGTCTCTGTCAGTGTGCAAGATGGAGATCTGCTAGTTTGGAGCCGCTTGGACTAAAGCGATGTTAACCCGTTGAGGAAAGGCATGACCTTGATTGGGTAAATCAGATTCATGATTCCCAAAAGGAAGAGTAACTTAAGACAGACTTTAGGAGTTATTTTTTGCCAAGGAAGAACCTATTTAGTAACTCTGAGGGGTTATGCTTCACACAAAATGGAGGCGAGCGCATGAAGGTTAGTCTCCTCTTTGGGCCCGAAAGTTTCAACGTCGTCGGTCATTGGGGAAGTGATATGCTTGGTTTTTATCGATTTCTAACACACGTTTTGGTATTTTTTTAGTATTTTATCGAGTCAAAGTCCGTTTTTAGAGTCTTTTATTCAGTTATCTCAGGTAAAAAGGCATATACGGAAGAAAGTGGAGTTACGGGGGCAAAAAGAGCAGAATCGATCGATGCAAGGAGTGCATCGATCGATAGAGCTTGCCCCGAAGAGCCAGGATCGATCGATGCACAGCTGGCATCGATCGATGCAACATCACCAGAAGAATTAAAATCGATCGATGCTACATGTGCATCGATCGATGCAAGCCTGCGAGAAGGAAAAAGAAATTTCTGGCTTTCCCTTTTTGGCCCGAAAAATGCCTATTCTGACCTAATTCGCCCAGAACCCTATTTATACTCTATTTTCAACCACTTTTTAGGCCATCTCTCTTTCGACGCCTCTTAGTTCTACTCATATTTTGGCTATTGATCTTGTAAGCAAGGAGAAGAATCTCTGCAACTATTGAGAAGAATTCTAAACCTTTTTATCTCTTTCAATATTATTATGAGTTTCTCTCTATCTTCTTGCTTGGTCTCCATTGTCATGTCCGAGTAGTCTCATAGTTAGGTTTAGGGTTTCAAGAGGATCCATGAAACATTGAATGAAACATATATAGGGATTTATCTTTTGTGGTTTTTGCTTATTGTTGCATTTATTGCTTATGCTTAAGTTAACCGCTTAGTCTATGAACTATGATTTAATTTATCACATGAAAGTGTTGTAGGTTGCTAGAAAGAACTTAAACGAGTGAATTGTCCTTAGCCTGCGAAAGTTGATGTTAAGGCGATTCGTGAACATATTGAACCTGCTCATTAATGCTGATCTAGAATTATATGCCAACGAAAGTTAGGATTTTAGATTGCTAGGTTTAGTAATCAATGCCACGACAGTGGATTGGTTAGACTTTTATGTTTGAGTTTGAAACTTGTATTTAGTTGTTCCCTGAATAGTTGTCGGATTCGTGATCTCTGGATTCCCGAGAATAAACCCTTGACCTAACGCTTTTCTTTTATTGAATTTACATCGTTTTAATTGCTTTCGTTACTATTCCAAAACCAACCATATTCATGTCTTAGCTTAGTTTCATAATTGTGAGAATTGTAGTGTAACATTGGTCTCTGTGGATTTGATCCTAAAGTACTGCATTGACAACCGTTATGATTGCGGTAGTATGAGCTTTAGTTATTAATTGACTTAGTAAAACACTTGAATCAATTTGGCGCCGTTGCCGGGGACCAATAGTGTTACCTTCAATTTTGAATTTGAAATTTAGTCTAAGATTCACTAACATGTTAGAGCATTCACAATGGGGGTGTCTCATTGAGACACCCTCCATTAAACAAAAGAAAAAAAATTAAAAAAAAAGAGAGAGAGAGACCAAAAGAAGACAGAGATAAGCATGTGTGTCTTAAATGAGACACTCAGAAAAAAAAGTTGAGACACCCAAGCTAATGTGTCATATTGTGATTGGTGCAATTTTTTTTATTTTTTAATTCAATTATTTAATTTAAACAAAAAAATAATAATAATATTTTGTGGGGTGAATCATGTTTGATCTCGTCGAACAAAAAATTTTCTGTTCATTGCTTAGTCATTCGGTTCTTTTTTTTTAAAAGATAAACCAAAATCATCCGTTTATTCTTATTTAAAAAATTTTCTCGTTGTAATTCCATCTACAATGACAATGATAGAAGTTTTGACCGAAATAGTCTGATTTATTTTCAAGTTTTAATAATTTAGTTGTTAACACATTGATTTTAAATCTAAAAGTGGAAAAGTTTGTCAATAATCGCATCGTTAAAGCCTACTAAATTTTTTATTTAATGAAATGTATACATGATGGGTCGGCTGGGTTTAGAGTTTGTTCAAAGCATTTGAGTGTTTTTCAGCTATTTTCTTTATCGCTTGCATCGTTCCAACATATTTCAAAACTTGAATATTCTTTCAGCTATGTGCTTTTTTAACTCTCCAATGAACATGGAGCAGATGTCAAATACCAATGAACACATAAGTAGTATGGCCATACTACTTAGAAATACGAATCCAAACAACATGTAAACTTATATGTGTGAGTTATCATTGCTAACACAAAATTAAGTCTAATTACTCTGTAATTTTATTACGCGTGGCGCTCATGAATTTCTATAAGCTAAAAGACAATATTTTAACCCAAACAGTTTTTATAGTCTCATTCGTATTACTGCGAACAACTACTATTCATATGCACTAGTTCACGAGCCCACGCCGTGCGTGCGTGGGCTACAAACACTTAATAAGTAGAATATTAAAATTGAAAATCTACTTTTATAGAATATGTTATTTTTATTTTGCTTTTTTTATTGATTTATACTAAACCAAAAATTTGATTGGATCTATCGTCAAATAGGAAATCTAAAATCGATATTCGTTCATAGATAATATATGCGATTCATTTAGCAATCTCCCATCATAACCAAAATTGATTTTAAGTCGATTATCATTGTTTAAGACATCTATCAATGCTTTTCAATGTGTAAGTTCTTAATTGAAATTTATTTACGAAAACCCAATCCAAAATTTGATCTCCAATTACTCCTTATACAATTGCAAAAAGAATTTATATGCTTCATGTGACTCGTCTATCATGTGAATCAAGCAATGAATAAATATTTTTACAATTATTAAATTTGTATAGTTAAGCAAGCATGAACTTAATATCAAACACAATTGTATTTGTACTTCGAAACAAAATAAATAGTTGAATGTTTTCATATGTGTGTTTAGACATGTTCATTTCAGAAATTGGGACGGGATATCGCGGAAAATGGATGGGAACATGTAATTTGGGTATTGAAAAACATTATCAAGTTATAAAGTAACTCTGAAAACCGAAATGTAAAGCGATCCATGAGAGAAAACCGGTCTTGGTCCTACAACCCCACATTTTCTAAGGTTTTTTGGCTTTAGTTTTTTTATGTAATCATTCTAGCCTCGAGAACATGATTAGTCAACTGAGTTAGTATCAAACGCGTGTCATTGCACAATTTGCCTTTGGATTAATGTTCCTAAGAAGCATAATTTGAGCACCAAGTTTGAAAACCAATTTATGGTTAAGCAAACCAAAAATCTTAACCATATTCAAGAAAAGTCTTGATACTATCGGCTAGGCATGTCCATTTCGGAACAGGTTTCCCGTCCCGACTCATACCCGCCCCAAATTTCACGTCTCATTCAAATAATTTCCTGTCCGGGACTATTTACTTAATTCAAATGGGTACGGGAAGGGTAACATAAATGAGCGAGAATGAGATAGGGTACCCGAATTACCCTTTTGATAATTTAAACTTTTTAAGAAAATCATATACCTAAAATTATCCAAAATTTCCCGAAATACCCGTTCCGAAGTTGACCCTTACCAAATTATTGAGAGTTTGGAAGGTAAATTTAGCTACCTGAATTTTCCGAAACCGTCCCGTTACTTGAATTTTCCCTTCCGTTTTTATATTGGGAACACTTTGGGTAATATTTTTCAATACGCAAATAACCCGTTCACATCCCTTTCCGCGATTTCCGAAATGAACATGCCTACTATTGACACTTAAAGATAGTTTTATTCGTTTGCATACCTCATGTTTATTGTTATTCCTAGAATAACAATATTCTAGCTTTTCAATACGCAAATAACCTCATGTTTATTGTTATTCCTAGAATACTTCAGAGAAAAGTTTTCCCAGTTCCTACAAAGAAAACTCCATCGATGTCATGCATAACATTGTTTAGTATCTCGTTATAAACACACAACTGCTCGTCTGTCATCACTGATATTAATTTCACGTGTTTTTCTCGTAACTGATCCGATCATAACTCTTTTCATCACTAAGCAAAATATTTTGGAATCTTTCGATTTCGATATCATCTGGCTTTGACCTCTCATTAAAATTAGCAAGAGAATTCTCATTGGCACGCAACAGCTTTTCGATTTTCGATAAAGTCAAATTATTTATTTGATCTTGATATAAAACAAAAAAACCAAAAAAGAAAGATGAACATATTATAGATAACAAAAACCCATATAGTCGAGATACGGGGATAATTTTTTTTAATTCCTGGATGTATTCTCTTCTGCCGAAAACAAAAGATTTTCCGATAATATCTCCTAGGTAGCGTCCCAAACATCAAGCACCGAGACAACACTATTCGAAATCATCATAATAACAAATTAATAGCTTGCGTATATATCTACCAAAACCACATAAACTTTCCTTATTGATAGCTTCAATATACTCTTTATCATCGTCTAATAAACCGTATGCATAGCAAGCCTCCTTGAATGTCAGATAGAGTACACCACAAACCGTTTTTATATCCTCAAAACACGTAGGACATTTTACCAAATTGAGCAAAACATATAAGTTTGGTTGTTGAACTTATTATACTTTAAGTTGTCTTTTGCTTTTGTAAACTTTTTATTATTATTATATATATCCTTGTTGGCTGTTATGCTAGACTTGTCCATTTCGGAATGGGAAACCCAACCCATGCCGCATCCGTTCTAATCTTCCCGTTCGATTCATGTTTTGTGTGAATGGTCTTTATCTATTCCATGTTCTTATACCTTTTTCATGTATAAAAAACACAACAACAAAAATATAATATAATAATCATTGATCTCGAAAAGTTTCAATTTTTTTGGCTTTGGGTTTATTTCCATGGTTTTAAATGCCTCGATGCAAAGTCTTTTTGGCTTTCTTTATCTTCAAAAACACGGTTATTCAACTTGTTTGTCTATGAAGAAGTATATCATCATTATATTCTTGTCACTGCTTGTTGGTGAAAGCTCCACTAAACGGTACCCTTGATGGTTACTGTTATCCAAAAGTGTGCATATATATCATGTCACTACGAAAACTACATTGGAAGAGAGGAAATAAACAAAACCAAAAGAGCAATCTGGACATAATTTTGGATAAATAAAATTCAACCTTATCTACGATGATGTTCTCTGTTGTGGTGTTTTCATCTTCATCACCTACTGGTTTCTCTGCCTTTATTGTGGGGTTTAATTTATTTGCACGTATGTTCAAAAGCAATAAAAATATCAAGAGATGAATAAACAAAACCAAAAGAGCAACGTTGGCATAGTTTTGGATATGAGATAGAATTCAACCTTGACAACGTTGATGCTGTTCGTTGTGTTAGTCTTCATCTTGAGCAATTCTCGGTTTTCTGCCTTTTCTTTTTATTACTTTAATTTGTGCTTATGTTAAATGAAAATAAACAAAAAATATTCAGAGCAAAAAAAATTCAGAGCAATTTACGATAAAACCTAAGATCTCTATATCTTTTTTCTCTCTCTCATTTCTTCTTTTCTACGATCTGTTTCATTCGATTGGAAACACACAAAATAATAGGACATATCAAACAGAACATATGCATACAACCGAACGAATATATCAAATAAGTAGAGAAACTGAATGTATAATTACTCACCCAAAAACTTACCAGTTGAGACGAAGGTTTGCTTTCACCTTCCATCGGCGATGTTCGTAGAATCATCTACATAAATCAATAAGCTATTAAAACAAAAAGAAAAAGCAACGACACAATATTCCAGCAAAAATAAAATCTAGGTTTTGATATTACGTGAGCGTCACAAAGCTATCGCTGATCATGTTCTTATAGAATTTTGGCCAGTGAACTATACATTAAAAAGAAAGACACATAATATATTTATAAGGAAATCGATTAGGGCTAAGCACGACCGACTATAATTTGTGGGCTACGACCCAAAGTAAAGATAATACAGCTAGGATTTTTTAAACCAAAATTGAAATCAAACTACAGCGATGTTTAAAATATAAACCGATATATATCGATTTATCTAAGGAAATATTCGGTTTGTCTAAAAAATTTTGGTTCATTTTAAGTGACTTTCGACACGTAAGCGAAATTTTTTTATCAATCGAAACCGAAATTGATATTGCTGAGGTGTCGATTTGGATCGGTTCGTTTTAAGTGACTTTGCTCAAGTCTTTTAAATAATGACACGTCATCAATTGACTCTGAAACGCGATGAGAAGCCGACACCTAAGCAAATCACTACACAAATAGGTATATGGATAAGTAGAGAAACTGAATGTATAATTACTCACCCAAAAACTTACCAGTTGAGACGGAAGTTTGCTTTCACCTTCCATCGGCGATGTTCGTAGAATCATCTACATAAATTAATAAGCTATTAAAACAAAAAGAAAAAGCAACGACACAATATTCCAGGAAAAATAAAATCTAGGTTTTGATATTACGTGAGCGTCACAAAGCTATCGATGATCATGTTCTTATAGAATTTTGGCCAGTGAACTATACATTAAAAAGAAAGACACAGAATATATTTATAAGGAAATCGATTAGGGCTAAGCACGACCGACTATAATTTGTGGACTACGACCCAAAGTAAAGATAATACAGCTAGGGTTTTTTAAACCAAAATTGAAATCAAATTACAGCGATATTTAAAATATAAACCAATATATATATCGATTTATCTAAGGAAATATTCGGTTTGTCTAAAACAATTTGGTTCATTTTAAGTGACTTTCGACACGTAAGCGAAATTTTTTTATCAATCGAAACCGAAATTGATATTGCTGAGGTGTCGATTTGGATCGGTTCGTTTTAAGTGACTTTGCTCAAGTCTTTTAAATAATGACACGTCATCAATTGACTCTGAAACGCGATGAGAAGCCGACACCTAAGCGAATCACTACACAAATAGGTATATGGATTACAAAGAAGATGTTAATAACAAACTACCTAATGAAAACGGTCATTTCTGCCTACATGTTATCACAATTCAATGAACAACTTCAATTAAAATCTAAAATTAGTAATCTTTTAATTATTTTCCCTGTAACCAATTTTTATTTTCCTATTGCCTATTGGTATTCACCATTTTATCATGATCGCCCTCGAATGTAATTTAACGATTTTGGAAGGCAAAACGACTTTGAAGACCAAAACGATCCCGAAATCTGATCCAGAAAATCACATTTGTGTGTATATTTCAAACCTAGCCATTTCTTAGTTTCCCCACTTCTGTTAACGTTTTATTTCAAAACAATTTTTTTTCATATAGATTAATTAGATAAGTCATCGGTCTAATTAGTACAAATCACAAAATTCCAAAAGGGAATTGCTTTTGAAAGAGAATGTGTTTTGTAAATCTGAAAGCAACATTTTTGGGAGTTTAAATTTCGAATCCAATGATTCAATAATAATAAAAACAAAACAAGGGATTACATGAGTGAGTCCTGTAAAAAAAAAAAAGGATATTCTATATAATACTAATATTTATTTATATACTATTACTGTATTTTTTTTGTGCCTTTTCATGGTTTCATTTTCGTGCCTGTAACTCTGAGAAGGTACACAGTTGTGTAAGTAANAGACAAAAGCCTAAAGACTCGAACAAACCTTTTTTTTTTTTTTTTTTTTTTGGAATAATAAAACCTTTTTTTTTTCTTTTGTTCAAATTTCAAAAACGTCTCTTTAACCCACCACTCCCTCCATTACCACCACAATTTCACGTTCTCCTATACTCTCTCTTTCTCTCTCTATCTCTCTCAAACTTTCTACTTACCTGAGAAAAACAAAAATCTCAGGTTTTTCTTTGTGTTGTCTACGAATTCGAGCCATAAAGATCGAACCTTTTTCATCTACGACAAGATGGGTGCTTCAGGGAAATGGGTTAAGTCAATTATCGGTCTCAAGAAGCCAGAGAAAGAAGAAACTGTAAGAGCTTTTTCACCCAGTTTCTTCACTTTCTTATGTTCTCTTCGTTTCATAAAGAGCTAAAAGCTTGAGAGAGATTATTTGTTTTCAGGAGAAGGGTAATGGGAAGAACAAGAAATGGAAGCTATGGAGAAGTTCTTCAGGGGATTTAAGCTCGTCTTGGAAGGGTTTTAAGGGAAGACATCGGTCTGAGTCAGAAGGTTTGGTTTCTTCCAATGCTTACTCTGCAGCTGTTGCAACTGTGCTTAGAGCTCCTCCTAAAGATTTCAAAGCTGTTAGAGAAGAATGGGCTGCTATCAGAATCCAAACCGCTTTTCGAGGCTTCTTGGTGAGTTTTTTAAGCTATGAGTTTGAATACAATTGAGAGAATAGAAAACCAATTTGAGGGCTTTTTTTCACAATCTGTTTTGATTTAGCATTCAGTTTGAGGGCTTTTAGCGGTTTCTTAGTGAGTTTAAGCTATGAGTTTATTACAATTGAGAGAATAGAAAACCAATTTGAAGGCTTTTTCACAATCAATTTTGACTTGGCATTCAATTTAATGTTAATTAGCATTCAATTTGAGGGCTTTTAGCGGTTTCTTGGTGAGTTTAAGCGATGAGTTGAATACAATTGAGAGAATATAAAATCAATTTGAGGGCTTATTCACAATCAGTTAAGACTTAGCAATCAATTTAATGCTACTTACCATTCAATTTGAGGGCTTTTAGAGGGTTTCTTGGTGAGTTTGCCTATTGGTTTCATGATTTTAATCAATTGAGAGGACTTTTTCACAATCAATTTTGATAAGCATTGGATTTAATGTTATTAGGCGAGAAGAGCATTGAGGGCGTTGAAAGGGATAGTTAGGCTACAAGCTTTAGTGAGAGGGAGGCAAGTGAGGAAACAAGCAGCTGTAACACTAAGGTGCATGCAAGCTCTGGTTCGAGTGCAGGCTCGTGTTAGAGCTCGTCGTGTGAGGATGACAGTGGAAGGACAAGCTGTGCAAAAGCTCTTAGATGAACACAGAAGCAAATCTGATCTCTTGAAAGAAGTCGAGGTTATTGTCTTTTGGCTTCTTTTTTTTTGTGTGCGCATTGTTTTGATTCATATCAAAATGTTAACTTGTTGTTTGATATACTCTCAGGAAGGTTGGTGCGATAGGAAAGGCACGGTAGATGATATTAAAACAAAGTTGCAGCAGAGACAAGAAGGTGCTTTCAAGAGGGAACGAGCATTGGCTTATGCTCTAACTCAAAAGGTAAATTGTGCACACACTCTTCTCATTTTCAGATCTTGTTTAAGCTCATTTCTGAATCCAAATTACGGTTTTTCTGCAGCAATGGAGGTCGATTCCTAGCTCAAACCTTAAGACAAACAATTCAATTTCATATCTCAAAAGCCAAGAGTTTGATAAGAATAGTTGGGGATGGAGTTGGTTGGAGCGTTGGATGGCTGCTCGGCCATGGGAGACTAGACTTATGGACACTGCAGATGCTGCCACGCCTCTTCCTCCGAAGCATTTGAAATCACCCGAAACCGCAGATGTTGTTAAAGTCAGAAGAAACAATGTGACAACTCGGGTTTCTGCAAAGCCTCCTTCTCATATATTATCTTCAAGTCCTGGTTATGAATTTAATGAGAGCCCTGGTTCGTCGTCTATCTGCACTTCAACCACACCTGCTTCTGGAACCACTGGCCTTGTTTCAGACAATTCTAGCAGTCAAGCAAACAAGAACAAGCCAAGTTACATGAGCATGACTGAATCAACAAAGGCTAAGCGAAGAACAAACCGTGTTCTCAGACAATCCATGGATGAATTTCAGTTTATGAAGAACTCCGGATTGTTTACCGGGGACTTGAAGAGTAGTCCTTCCTCGGATCCTTCCTACGTTACTTTCTCCAAACCACTCGGTGTTCCTACTCGATTCGAGAAGCAGAGAGGGTAAAGTGACATTGTGAGATTCATGTCAATTGCTTGAGGAAAGTTTCAACAGCTTGTTGTTGTCTTTGTGTTGTGAGATATCTGTGTATGTTAATTTCTTCTTTTTTCCTCTGAAACTACATTGGAGTTTTTGATTACCATGAATTTAAATATAAAAATTGCAGTTTTCAATTTTATTTCATCATGAAACTTTCAGTTTGTTTAATCAGTTGTGTCAAGAATCAGAATCTTTTGATGGCTCTGAGCTTAACACCATTCTTGAAGCTGAGAATCACACCATAATCAAGCTGAAGTGGTTTCTCCATTTCTGGGGAATGTCTGAAAATGTAATTACGGTAGAGATGCAGCAAGGTGAGTTTGATCTCTTGCAGAGCAAATTTTTGTCCAACACAGGCTCGTGGACCGATGCCAAACGGAATGAAAGCATATGGATGTCTAAGTTTCTCCTCTTCTCCGTTCGGATCAAATCTTTCCGGCCTAAACTTCTCTGGCTCTGGGAAGTTTTTGGGGTCCTTTGCTAGAACTCCTAGTGCCAACCAAACCCATGTCCCCTAAAGAACAACAAGGTAAGTAACAGAGCACAAGTCGTTTTTAAAATGTGAGATTAAGTCTTTGAATGGTGGCAGCGGATGGAACACAAGCTAGTGAGCTGTGGGTTTACCTTGGGGAGTAAGTAACCTCCTATCTCCACTTCTTTTGCAGTTTCCCTTGCAACCAAAGGAGAAACCATGTAGAATCTCATAGCCTCTTTGATGACCTACAAAGGAAGAAGAACAAGAACATCCATAAAAGATTCTAATACCCTCACATAAAATCAACTTCTCAGTTTTGTTTGGTACGAATAAAGCACCTGATCGAGGTATGGGAACTTGTATTGTAAGTCATTGGAAGTCGGGATCAGATCACGGCCTCCAAACCCGTCAATCTCCTGCTGCAGACGTTTCTCAACTTCGAGATGACCAGAGACTAAGTAGAGAACGGAGGATAGTGTGAAAGCAGTGGTTGCAGAGCCAGCAAGAAGATGCTCATAAGTCACAGCGCTAATATAATCCGGCGTAAAGATGTTCTTGGCAAATGTATCGGACTCTCTAGCTTTCAAAATCAATGACAAGAAGTCTTTTGAGTCTTTTTCTGTCTCCTTGGCTCGCTTAGACACGATCTCATTGAGTTGTCCACTCAATCTTCTGTTAGTCTTCTCGACTCTCCAGTCCATTGTTCCCGGTATTCTCTTCAGTATCTGCCTGAATGGCTCTTGAAGAATCGGAATCAGTAAGCCTAAGATGATGGAGAGCGAGCCGGACAAATCCATCTTTAGCTGTGTGGTGGAGTAGACATGCTGGTTTATGAAATCAGTCACCTCTACATTGCTATCCATTGAATCTTTGATTTGTCTTTTACCCGAGAGGCCAAAATCGACTCCAAAAGCAGCTTGTCCGATGATATCTGTGGTTAGTTTGAGGAAGAGATTGGAGATAACGATATCTCGCGTCTCGGAATCAAGATTATGAGTAGTAGAAGTGATGAAATTTTGCATTGTTGGTATAAGACTTGTCAAATGTGAAGGCTGGTAGAGAGATAAGATGGTGTTTCTCATCTTAGACCATCTCTTGTCCCTGTTAAAGATCCATTAATCATTAATGGTCATAGAAAGGTTGAAGAAGAGAGATATCTATAGACTATAGTAGTGCCGGTCTAATGAAAATGGTGGTCCGCATCAAGAAGCATATATACACCTGGTGAAGAAGAGGCCTTTCTGGTGAAGAGGAGAGGCTGAGATTGGAGAAGGAATGCTTCTGTTTGGAATATCTTTGAATTTCTTTATCCCAACTTCTCTGCAAAGCTCTGCTTCTGCAACTATTATCAGTGGTTGCCTCCCCATCTGAAATCTGTTTTTTTTTTTTTTGTGTTAATTTAAACTGATATTCAATTGGTCTTTTTAGATTAATTGTGTTCATCTTTTTTTTCTTTCCACACTTGTTGTGTTCATCAATCAGCCAATAACAACAATAAGAGATATGGACATATAAACCAAACCGAGCCAAATCTTTAACCAACTTGTTTTAACTAAATTCAAACGGAGATATGTTTTATAATCTATTAAATTTGTTATTTTCAAACAAAGAAAAAACTGAAATTTATCTAACCGGACGAATAAACCGAAATTCATTCAAATTTTATATTTTTAATTACATTGTCTGTAAAATAAATATAATCATATTAATACATAGAATATTGATTAAATAAGTATTTATAGAATTAAGCTGTTTTCTTATTTTTAATCAAACTGAACCTAAACCGAAAACCAAAACAAACAAACAAAACTGAGAAACCAAAAAAAACACTAAACTCTAAATTGAGTTGTCCACCCAAAACAACCATCAAGAAAGGAAAGGACCTGAAGATAGGGCCATAGTGCTTAGCAAGAACGGAGAACACGTCAGGGCCGTACTTAGCCATCAAGGGCAAGTGACCAACAAAAGGCATAGCGGTTGGACCGGGGACATTGCGTACGGACCAGGAGGGTCGGTACAAGTAGACCATAATCACAATCGCTGCAAAAGTCAAGAATGCAACAAGAGCTTTGTGTTGTATCAAGAATAGATCAAGAACTTCCCACCATAGATGTTGCGTCTTCATCTCTCTAACCTCTAAAGGCTCTATGTTTTTTTTTAATTTTTAATGTGTGTAGGTTTTGGTTGGTGCAGTACATTAATTTATATAGTATTTGATGTGCTTTTGAAAAGTGGGTTCTACTCTCTTTCCACTATCCCACCTTTAGAATAGTGTGGGACTATTTTGCAAGAAGACAAAATGCGTTGAAATTATTTGTCAAACTCTGATCTCTACAACTGTACGCACGGACTTCATATTGTATTTTTAAGATTTTTTTGTCAACATTTAATCATATTTAGTTTATATTCCGAGACTTTAAATAATTTAATTTAGGCCATGTTCGTTTGCTCATCTGACATTTGCATCCAAATGATCTATTTAAATGATTCATCTGGATGATTCATCTGAATGATGTTCGTTTTCATTTTTTGTTATTCATTTGGATGATTCATCTAGATAAAACTTTGTTTGTTTTGGCAGAAAAAACGAGATTTTACGTTTTTAGCGGAAAAACGGGATTTTATGTTTTTGGCGAGAAAACGAAATTCCATGTTTTTTTGGCGGGAAACGATATTTTACGTTTTTGGCGGGAAAACATAATTTTATGTTTTTGGCAAAAAAACGATACTTCATGTTTTTAGCGGAAAAACGGTATTTTATATTTTTTGCTGGAAAACTAGATTTTATTTTCTGGCGGAAAACGAGATTTTATGTTTTTGGCGGGAAAATTTTTTTTGGCGGAGAAAAAGATTATTTATTTATTATTTTTTTTTTGGATGAGTTTTCAAAACTCATATGGATGATTCATCTAGATGGATCGTTTAATTCAGCTAAACGAACATCATTTTACAGCTCCATCCAGATGATGAGACAAACAGACCCCTAGTATATACACATATATCACTTTACAATAAAAATCAATGATTTTCGTCTTACATGCTAGTATAAAACAACTTTTAATCAATGGTAGTCAAGTGTGGAATCTTGCCGAAAGTTCTCAGATGCTCTCGCTAGAGAGTTATGATATTAAACATCAAATCTGGTCAGAAATGGTCTAGCGTTCATTTTAGTACCAAAAAAATAAGTGATCCATAACAATGGATTTTTACTGCTATAAGTTATAGCATAACTAATATATCAATTTAATGTTGTCGATATTTTAATTTTTCGCCATAAGCGTTTGTAAATGTGTGGCTGCCTTCGCATGCCCTTACACTTACATGGTTTGGATGGAACTTGGCGGTCACCTCTATATCTTCCATCGTTTAGTCCTCCAAACAACAATCTATCACTTTTGGCAGCGAAAGAAATGGTAAGAGGCACCATCGTCCACATGTCCCGGTTTTGCAGCTCATATTTCGCATTAACAAAGCCATTTGGAATCACATAAATTCCATTCGACTCCGCCCATCTCTATGCTGTCAAACACTAATTCTAAAGATGGTTCACTAAAAAAGGCCTAGGAAAACCAAGTGGTGGTAGTGGGGTGGTTGCTTTTTGTGGTGAGAGTATGTTCTGTTGGTTAAGGCCAGGGGTCGGAATTACAACATTTAATTCATTTGGCCACTGGGGCTTTCTCATGGTCTCTCCGGGCCCCATGATTAGTCGGTGTTGGGGGGAGGGATGATGCGCGGACCCTTAATTCAGCCGGATCACATGAGTTATATATAAAAAAAAAGCCTAGGAAGAAATTATTTTTTTAAAAAAAAATGTTTGTTTTCTATTTCTAAATTGTAAAGTTTTTTCCTAAGACTTTTATAAGTAACTTTGTTTTTGATAAATAAATTTAATAATGAATAATTGCACTACCTACCCACCAATAATTGCAAAACTAGTTCACTCTCCTGAGTACTATTCTACATTTACGTTCATAAGCAAAAATCCAATTTACTCTTTTACTAACTAATTAAGCAAAACTAGTTCACTCTCTCTTCAACCACTCTCCGATGAAGGAAGAAGGAAAAAAAAAGAAGAAGAAAGGAAAAGAAGAAGAAGGACGGTGGAGGATGGTAATGTTGAGGTGTAGGTCGGTGATAGTGTTCCTGCTCCGACGGACTCTGTTGTTGCTGCTCCGGTTAAAAAGACATTTTGCAGTCGTGTAGTGTCCCGACAATTCACCGGTGAGATAATATTATCTAGAAATTTATTATGTTAACACGTTATAAATACCGGCTATTCTTGTTAGCACGTTACAAATATCGGCTATTCTTATTAGCATGTTAGCACGTTAGCACATCCACATATTTAATGGTTAACACGATAAACATAAATTTATCACGATAATATACTAATTAGGGTTTAGGGTTTATTGTTTAGAGTTTAGGGTTTATTGTTTATGGTTTAGGGTTTATGTTTTATTGTTGGTTTAGAGTTTAGGGTTTATGGCTTTAGCATTACAAGTATCGGATATTATTATTAACACGTTACAAGTATCATATATTATTGTTAGCATGTTACAAGTATCATATATTATTGTTAGCATGTTATATGATAATGGAGTTTACACGGTAAACATAAACTTATCGCGATAACATAATAAATAGCATGTTATTTAAATCATTATCCAGTGAATAATAGTGTCTTAAACATTGGGTGAACAGTGTTGGATGAACAGTGTCGGATGAACAGTATCATCAGTATACCATGTCGGGAAAAAAATTCAGATCAGTGGCAGTTTGTGTAAATAAAGAAAATAAGAAAGATATTAATGGGTTAAAAAAATTCTCTTTGCTATTTACCTAATTTTTAAATTAACTTTGCTATAAACTTAATTTTTCAGTTATCCATGTATATTGAGTTAAATCACTCTTTAATTATTCAACAAAAAATATGATTTATGGTGAACAGTATCTACCAGTTAAACAATGGATCGAAGATATTTATTTTATAAATAAAAAATTGCGATACAAATACGTTTTGATTAAAAAAAATATCCGATAGTCGAATTCCATTCGAAATAATGTATCAAAATTCAATATAGTAGAACATTGGAAGTAAATTAAAAAATAAAATAAGTGAAAATTACCCAGAATAACATAAATCTTTCATGTAATTACTAGATTAACACCCTCAGAACTGAGTTGACTAGAATAACACAACTCTTTTGTCAAAAGACAGAACACCCCTATTTGAGTTACTTATTCACAAAAATGCCGTTTTGATTTATTTTTCTCTAAAAAAAAAAAACCTGCTTTTGAATTCAAAACTAAAATCTAAAAACGCTTCTTCAACATTTTCACTTCCCTAGAAACTAAAAAAACTGTCTTTTCATATTCCTCTCCCACACGATTTTTCGCCGTCGTCATCGCCTTCATCATTTTTCGCCGTCGCCGTCATCGTGTTTGTCCTCCTCCTCGCCGTCGTCATCTTCTTCATCGTCGTTGTCGTCATAGTCTCATCGTCATAGTCTCGTCGTCGTCATAGTCTTCACCGTTGGTTATTTTATGTTCTTCAGCCTCGCTGTCGTCCTCCTCTTTTCTTCTTCTTCTTCATCGTTCATCATCGCCGCCGTCGAAAAACCCTAAAACCTAGCCGCTTCTCTTTGATCGCGCCGTCAGAAAACCCTAAAACCAAGTCGCTTCTCTTCCATCTTCTCTTTCTTCGCCGCCGTCAGGAAACCCTAAAACCCAGATTCCGGTATTCTTCGTCTATTACGAGAACTTTTTGTTTTGTCGCAGACTTGTTTGTATTGTTGCAGATTTGTTTTGTTGTGTTGCAGACTTGTTTTATTTGTCGCAGACTTGTTAGTATTGTAGCAGATTTGTTTTGTTGTGTTGCAGACTTGTTTTATTTGTCGCAGACTTGTTAGTATTGTTGCAGATTTGTTTTGTTGTGTTGCAGACTTGTTTTAGTTGTCGCAGACTTGTTAGTATTGTTGCATATTTGTTTTGATGTATTCAGATTTGTATTCTCTTTTTTTCTTACTGTAGGATCTAATTTTGTTTCCTTATGTTAATTTTACAGTCCTGGTTAAAAGTTCCAGTGGATAATGCGGATGCTGGTGAAGCTACATCTAAGGAAGAAAACAAAAAAGTTAAGGACACATAAATTGAGGACATAACAGAGCAAGTACATAAAGAGGAGAATGCAATACAGTCTGAAACTGAGTCTAACCCCAGTAAACAGGCTCAACAAAAAGTTTTGAAGCACAATTTAGAGCTCTTGACTAATGTCCTAGATGATGGTCATGATCGACCTAAGATGTTGGGTCCCACGCAGAAATCACCATTTCTGGGAAACTCAACGGTAAAACGGATAATGGAACCTGATGTCGCATTTGGTTGCCATCCTAGTGATGCCGCATATGATCCTTTTACACCAGTTGCACCTGAAAAACTGCAGAATCTGAGGGATTTTATTCGTGTTCGTGAGTAAGTTGTCAACTTCATTTTTGTTTTCCATATGGTGCAGATTTATTTTTTACGTGTTGCAGATTTGTTTTATTTGTTGACTTATTCTATTATGGAGCAGCCAATTGAGACATTCAACTGTCAACTCAATTTCTACCTAAGGCTTATGACCCGCAAAGAAGAATGGCCAAAGGAAGAAAACTCAAATTACGGTTGGTTAGATGACCAGGTAACTAATCTAATTCTCACAACTAGCAGATTTGTTGTGTTGCAGACTTGTTTTATTTGTTGTGTTGCAGACTTGTTTTATTCCTTACAGACTTGTTTTATTGTTGTGTTGCAGACTTGATTTATTGTTGTGTTGCAGACTTGTTTTATTTCTTACAGACTTGTTTTATTGTTGCAGACTTGTTTATTGTTGTGTTGCAGACTTGTTTTATTTGTTGCAGACTTGTTTTATTTGTTGCAGACTTGTTTAATTTGTTGTGTTGCAAACTTATCTTCTTACTTTTGTTTTGCAGCATATGGTCTCCTCCATGCATTTGTTACGGAAGAGGTCTCTTCGAGTACCTACCCCATTCCGGACAGAAAGAATTGCCTTCCTTGATCAATGGTTTGTCGACTTATGGAAAATCGACTATAAACAGTTTGCCATTTCGTCGCCGAAGTTCTTGTTTGGTGACGGTTATGGAATGACTTTTAATGGGACATCTCCAGATTACGCCCAAACAAAGAAGAGATGGATCGACGATGTTGATGTTGTCTACTTTTTCCACAACATAAACAATAACCACTGGATTGCGTGTGAAATGGATCTGAACAAAGAGATGATTGAGATTTACGATAGCATCATTCCCGAGAACTGGAAGAAATTGGTCGACGCGGTGAGGCCATATGCGAAAATGGTTCCATATTGGATTAAAGCTTTCACACCCAAAGGAAAAAGAAAAGGTCGTAAATTGAATCCTTTCAAACTTCACTATAACAAGCATGTCCCACAAAACGTTCAGACAGGCGATTGTGGTGTCTATGCTGTCAAGTTCGTGGAGTGCCTTGCATTGGGATACCAAATGGATGGTTTAAGTGACAACACAATCCCCGAAATCCGTTTGAAGCTTGTTGCGGAGATTTTTGACGAGGTTCCTGACGCAAACCCTCATATGTCTGACCCAAGGCCTTACGGTCAAGAAAAAGTCCGCATACCTAAGCTTACCACACAATCGTAGTTGCAGACTTATGTTAACTGTATTGCATACTTATTATAACCTTGTTGCAGACTTGTTTATATTGGTTTATGTACTTAGATCCTTTTGTCGCAGATTTTTGTAAGGAGACTTATGTTAACTGTATTGCAGACTTATTATAACCTTGTTGCAGACTTGTTATTGCAGACTTGTTTCATTGGTTGTAGACTTATGTTATGTTGACAGTGTTGCAGACTGATACAAGGATTTTTGCAATCCTAGGAGGTATCAATACCCTCTAAACGATGTAGTATAAGAGGTTATCGAATCCAATATTGGGAATAGTCCTAATCACTAAGCATGCAAGGTTCAAAGGTAATTTAAGCTAAACAAGGTAGTTTTGTGATTAAGTATCCAAATTAAACAAATAAAACAACTAAGCAAGATGTAATCCAAATAATAAAAGCGGAACAAGAGATAAGGTTAATGATATATGATGATCCAAGTTCAACTAGTGGTGTTCATTTACTCAAGAAGCTAATTCCTAGATAATAGATCTCTAATCTAGATTAGTTCTCTTTCAAGCAACTAATCACTATGCTAATTATCAAGTCCATTAGCAAATCATCATTTGTGGATTATCAATTAGCAAGCATTAAGAATCATGACAAGATCAACCAAAGATATGCCCTAAACAACTAATGTCTTAGCCTAGGAACATAAATCTCTTGTCTAATTTGGTCTTGGCATTTCATCAAACACTTGGTGTTCATGAAATGCCTTATGATCTAGACCCACTCTTTCAAGCTAGATCTAGCATTAGGGACTCTAGACAAGAAGGAATATAAGATTATCTAATCCTAAACACCACTAATCAAACCCTTGATCCCCCTAATCTACCTCATCTCAAGATCCTTAGAACTACTCACTAATCATCATGGGTTTAACAAATCCAAGGAAAGAAGTGTTAAAAGTCATGATCAAGATGATTGAATGATTAGAAAGTAGAAGATAAATGGATTCAATCAAGAAAATAATACTCAAATTGCATAAATAAAAAGGATCAATCTCTTACAAATCACTCTTAGAGAGGGTTTTTGCTTAGAAAAAGACTTAGCCCTCACAAATTAGGTTTTTGGGCTTAAATAGTGAATAGTGACGAACCGGGTCGACCCGGGACAAACCGGGTACCGACCCGGTTTAAGTGGATAAAAACTTATGGTATCGATCGATACCGAGGACACACCTCAGTGTCACTCCTCGGTATCGATCGATACCGAGGACACACCTCGGTGTAACTGCTCGGTATCGAGCCTGGGTTTGTGCACCGATGGTCAATACCGAGCAGTGGCCTCGGTATCGGGGCTTGTTTGGCTTTGGTCTTCACGGTGTCGATCGATACTAGGTATCACGCCTGGTATCGGTCGATGCTTCTTCAGTGGATACCGAGGTCACTCCTCGGTATCACTGCTCGGTTCTAAGGACTTTTTCTCCCGGGATCTCCCTGTGGTAATACCGAGCTGTGACACCGAGCAGAGCAGGAGCATCGGTATCGATCGATGCTCGGTGTCACACCTGGTATCGATCGATGCTCGGTGTGGTCTCTGTCTCCTTTCCTCGGGTGACGAATTCTCCTCGTTTTAACACCTGAAAAGGACTCCAAAACATGCAAGACACTCTAGGACCTAGTATGAGAACCCTAAAACTCTAAATGAGACAAAACAAGTATGATATGCAATGAAGATCAAAGTAAATGATCTTAAATCTATATGAAATGCGTCCTAATTACATGTAGAATATGCACATATCACAGACTTACATTGACGGTGTTGCAGACTTGTTTCATATGTTGCAGACTTATATTGACAGTGTTGCAGACTTGTTTCATATGTTGCAGATTTATGTTTACTGACTTGCAGACTTGTTTCATATGTTGCAGACTTATATTGACAGTGTTGCAGACTTGTGTTATGTTGCAGACTTGTGTTGTAGACTTGTTTCATTTGTTGCAGACTTATGTTAAAATAAGTCTGCAACAAATGAAACGACACGTATCCTTATTTTAACTGTTTTGCATACATAAATTAAGAAAATTTCTTCCCTTTCTTGAATAGAAAATTTCTTCCCTTTCTTGAATACTAGGTCCTAGGTACTGTAAAATTGGAAACAAAGTCATCATACAAATACAAATACAAAGTGAATAAAAATTCACATGGCACATGTACGCACATTATGTCCACTTTGTTTGCAATTGGAGCAAATGTGTTGCTTCCTCGGGATTTTCTTCTCCATTGCTTTCTGCAACGCAGATTTGTATCTAGAGTTCTTTGGCCTTCCAGGTGGTTGTCGAACTTCAGGAGGTAAACACAATTTCGCAACGACATGTTCAGGAATTAGTTGAGCTACATCACTTGGAATAATGCACATGGCGTCAGCGTTACTGAAGTAGATCTTATAGTAGTACGGAGAAGTCAGACCAACACGAGACATTCTATTAGCTTCTCCACCTGCAATTGCGTGAACACAAGTCAACTTATCCAAGTCAAACATACGACATGTGCATTTACGTTCCCGTACATTAACAACATGTACATGCGTCCCATTACTGACTTGTACTTGATCCGCATCTATTTCTTGCACGATCAACATCCTCGAATCATTAACACGTGGCTGCCAAAATGTAAATAAAATTAGTGAAGACTTAAAACATATGTTGCAGACTTATAACATATGTCGCAGACTTATTAGATGTGTCGCAGACTTATTAGATGTGTCGCA
>PKML01055060.1:6899-26397 GCA_002933935.1 Eutrema yunnanense | reverse complement strand
TTTTTTGGTCACTCCTTTTTTAGTTGAACGAATTATTGATGATTATTTCTTAGTATTTTAATCGGGAAAAGAAATGGTATGTAAGGAGGAAATGGTTTCGAGTTTGGACTTTGGAATTTTAACCATAAAGAAGAAATTAAATCATTACATGGCCAACTTTTGTTTTAGTGTTGTTCTTTTTCTATATTGATATAAGATCAATTTTGCCTACCCGCACTAGATAATTTTTTTTTGTAGATTAAATTTTGAAATATACAAAAGATAGAATAAGAAATAAAGTGAATGAGGTACATATTATTGTTTGACCATAAATTTAGGAAAGTAACAATCATAAATTCAAATTTAGTTCTCTCTCATGAACGAACCAAAAATTTTGATCAATTTACCCCTACTGAAAATCGCAGATAACATGAAGCAAACATTTAATGCAATGTCAGAACATTAAATGATAAGATAACATTGATATTTCTCGGGAATAAAAACGCAGCAGAGGACATTTTTACTAACAATTTATTGGATATCACGATTGACCAATAACACCCTAAACAATAACTATATTATCGTACGGCTTAAATGTTAGTCGGTATATTAGATGTCTATTTCTGAGTTTTTAATAAAATCATTCTATGTATGTTAAATATTTATGAATCATACTTTGTCGTTATACAGTATATTAGCAGCTAATTATACATTGATATCTATATAAACAAAAAACTTTAAAATTGAAATTAAATCCTAAACCTTAAACCATGAACCCTATAAATTTAATGATAATCCTACACTGACAAATAAAAAAAGTTGGAGTAAATTTCAGATAACTACATTACATGATAAGATAGATGTAAATATGTAACAGACTTATATAGCGACATATTATAAAACCCGATAACAGTTACTCGATAACTCAATTGGATGATAACACCCTAAACTGTTAAACCTAAACCAAAAACCCTAAACCCAACAACTAATTAGTATGCTAACATCATGTTAACCATTATATTATTTCAAAAACTATATTACATGAGAAAATAGATGTGTNTTAACTTTTAAATACCAACTAATTGAATAAATAGTCAACTAAAAAAAAATTCAAATTGTGGATCACTCACTAAACAAATACATAAATAAACATAAAATTAAGAAAAGAAAAAAAAACTTAAGAATAAACAATCTACATTTCTTAAGCTAATAGAGACAAATCCATTAACAAAATTGTGTTCATGTCCGCGCGTAGCGCGGATCACATACTAGTCTTCATCTAAAGTGATCCATCAAAAGTTATCCATCTAAAGTTATCCATCAAAAGTTATCCATCTAAAGTTGTTTATTTCCTTCACATTTATCTTTAGTTTTCTCCAAATAACGATAAGAGGTCCCAACAAATGAAAATAATGAAGAAAAAAAAAATATGAACTACAGATCCAAAAATTGGATTTCTCTTTCGTCAATTCTAACACACATAATTTGTAGTGGGGTACATGCTCTACTTAATCTACGTTTTTAGTTTTTATACATGAATTGATATTGTAGGGACATTTTAGACTTTGTTTTCATGAATAGTAATGACTAAAACAGTGAAAAATCAGAAAACTAATTTTCATATCATTCAGTACCATATATTGCTAATATTCTAAAAAATAAGATCTAACTTAAGTGTTATTGAGTCAAATATGTTGAATTTGTAATTTTTAGGTTGTTAGTGAAAAAATAATATTTTGTTGATTTGTTGTGCAATATATGTGTTTTGATGTTTATACCATATTTCTAACTCGTGTTATGCGAAATCTAGATTCTAATATGTGCTAAGTGCATGGCAATAATTTTCATTTTTTTTTGGGTGAAATTTATATTGAATAAAAAACATTATGTACACCAAATACAAACGAAAATGGTATGACTTAATTTTTAATGAAAAAAATCACGATTATGTAATTTTTCTAACCTTAAATGATAGCAAAGTTTGCTATCTAACAAGAAAAAAGTAAATTGTTATAAAAATTTATATGATGTTACCATATGGTGGATATTAGTAGAATAGGAAGATGAGTTAGTTAAATATATATTGATGTAATTTAAATTTAAAATTTTAATTTTAAACAATATATATTGATATATTGATGTAATTTTAATTTTAATTTTTTAAATTAGTTAAATATATGTTATTTCGTCTATTTCGACACGATTATGTGATTTTTGTAACCTTAAATAATAGCAACGTCAAAAGTTTGTTCTTTCATCTAATTTCGTTCTTTTCCAAATCTTTGGTTTTGAGAATATATATAGCTAGGGTTATTGTTTTTATTTTTTTGGCGTGTTTAATTGGTTCGGTTATGTATCATAGTTTCTATGTGTTTCCCTTTTTTGGGCTATATGGCTCCAGAGATGTATCCATATCAGTCGACTTTTGTTTCCGGTGATTTTAATATGTTCGCCAGTTCGTATAATGTTCTCATGTTTGAATAAGAAAAAAATATTAAAATGAGCTTTAGAATCACATATAGGGGTGTCAAAATGAGTCGATCAATGAGCCATAATCCTAATGTGTCAATTTTTTTGATCCTAATGAGTTGCTGGGTTAAATAGGTCATATGTCAAATGGGTAATGGATCAAATGAGTCAATTTATAATGGGTTATATGTCAAATGGATGACCCGTTGAACCCATCATGCATTGAGAAGGAATGACGCTTTCAGAGGCGAAAGGCCTTCTCATTAGTAGGGGCCGATATGACTATGGGTTTACACGTATCATCATCATGACATCATTATGACATCATCATGATATCATAGCAATATTACTATCATACCATCATTTTTCTCAAAAAAGCAACAATCCATCATTTTCCGCCAAAAAGTGATTCCGCGTTTTCCCGGCAAAAATGCGATTCCGCATTTTCCTGCCAAAAACGGTATTATGCGTTTTTTCGCCAAAAATGTGATACTCCGTTTTCACGCTAAAAACGTGAATTCATATTTTTCCGCCTAAAACATGAGTTCACATTTTTTCACCTAAACGTGATTTCACATTTTTCCACCAAAAACGTGATTTCACATTTTCTTACCAAAAACACTATTTCATGTTTTTCCGCCAAAAACATGATTCAACGTTTTCCCGCCAAAAACGTTATTCCGCGTTTTCCCGCCAAAAACATTATTCCACATTTTCCCGCCAAAAACGTGATTCCACGTTTTTCCGCCAAAAACGTGATTCCACGTTTTCCCGCCAAAAACCTTATTTCACATTTTCCTGCCAAAAACGCGATTTCGCGTTTTCCTGCCAAAAACGCGATTTCGCGTTTTCCTGCCAAAAACGCGATTTCGCGTTTTCCTGCTAAAACGTGATTTCGGGTTTTTTTCCGCCAAAAACGTAATTACGCGTTTTCCCGCAAAAACGTGATTCACATATAAGAAGAGTATTGGAACCGAAGCTATTGATATAACATTGGAAAATTGTTTTCATGAAGTTTGTTCGTTTCATGCTAACAACAATCAGTGCTGACAATAATCACAACCGATACATTTTATTTTATTTTTGTTTTGCATTCGCCACCCACCAACAACAACGATAAAATTTTGTTTGTTATGTAGTAGCTGTAAGAGATATTGAAAGGATGATTCTTATTGATAGTATGAGGTTTGAATATATACATAGAGCAATGATTCAGAGATGGAAAGCTAATATATGAGAGTTACTATAGCTTAATTACAAGGAGAGAGAGATATATAGTTTTCTATATCTTATCACACCCCCTCAAGACAGACGGTCATATGAAAGTCCGATCTTGACACAGAGATTTTCGAACCTAGCACGAGAGAGGGGTTTGGTAAGTACGTCTGCAAGCTGATCTTCAGATGTGACATGAGAGACCCGAAGCTGACCACTTTGAACAAATTGACGAACGAAGTGATAATCCAAGGCGATGTTCTTCATCCGTTAGTGAAATACGAAGTCACAATAGATCACTGGTGTTGTTAGTGGCTGAAGTCCGAGTTCGGAGAGCAATGACGTGATCCAACAAACTTCAGAAGTGGTAGAAGCGATGGACCGATATTCCGCCTCAGTAGAAGACCGACAAACACTAGTTTGCTTCTTTGAGGACCACGCAATGGGATGTCGACCGAGGTAGACAATGTAAGCGATGGTGGATGTGTACTCATCCTTGTTGCCATCCCAGTCAGCATCCGTGAAGGCATGTTGCGTTGGTGTATTGTTGGAGTGAAGATAAATGCCGCGATCAAGCGTGCCAGTGAGATAACGGAGTACACGTTTCACGGCTGTCCAATGTTCCGTCGTCGGTCGGTGCATAAACTGAGACAACCTGTTGATGGAGAATGAAATGTCTGGCCGTGTAAGAGATAAGTATTGCAAGCTTTCAACGACATCTCTATACTCGGCCGCATCGTCTAGAGCTATTCCCGAGAGAAGTGTAAGTGGTGTAGTTGGACACATTGGCATTGAGATTGTCTTCGAGTTTGTCATCTTGGTCCGATGTAATAGATATGCAATATAGCGATGTTGTGTTAGGTGTAAGCCTTGTGATGATCTAGTCACTTCAATACCTAGAAAATAAGTAAGGTCACCCAAATCTTTAAGTGAAAAACGTTTAGAGAGGGATTCGATAAACCGGTGTATATGTGAGGAGTTGTTGCCGGTGATGATGATATCGTCTACGTATACCAGCATGTAGAGAAGGACCCCATTTTTGTTGTAGATGAATAATGAGGCATCCGCCAAAGAGTTTGTAAAATCATATTGGAGTAAAAACGTTCGTAGCTCATTGTACCACGCCCGAGGTGCTTGTTTAAGACCATAAATCGCCTTGCAAAGTTTACACACAGCCTGTGGGTTGTCTTTGTCCACAAATCCAGTGGATTGGACCATGTAGACTTCATCTTCTAGATGACCTTGCAAGAACGCCGTGTTGACATCTAGTTGTCTCAATGGCCAATTACGCGAAACAGCAGTACTTAGAACAATATAGATATTGGCGGGTTTGACGACGGGACTAAAACTCTCATGATAATCAATGTCGGGGCGTTGGTTGTACCCTTTTGCGACAAGACGGGCCTTGTATCTTTCGATGGAGCCATCTCGCTTTCGCTTAATGGTGAATATCCACCTATAACCAACAACATTAGATACATTAGCTGGATTAACAAGATCCCAAGTATGTTCTTTGACATGAGAGTTTATCTCCACACTCATAGCGTTGCGCCAATGAGGATGTTTAAGTGCTTCCGCCACCAAGGTTGGTATAGTTTCTGTTGTGAAGGTTAAGTTTCTGAACAGGTTTACGAGTCCTTGTGCTTGCTCGTGTGGGAAGAGGTGGTGGAGCTGGAACGGGAACATAAGTTGTTGGTGGTGGAGATGAGGGATGAGTATCCGGAGATGGTGATTCTGGTGTGTGATCATTGGTGGATGGTGCAGTATTGACGTTCATTACTTGTTCAAGAGGAAGAACGGGTAACGCGTCGGTGGTTGGTGTTGGTGGCGTTGATGAGGGGAGAGGTACTGCTGGACGAATAATAGTGACATGAGGATACGCAGGTGTGCCTGGATCACTGTGTTCAACCTGCTCAAGTTGACAAGTATGAGTAGAAAATGGAAAGACTGATTCATGAACACAACATGACGAGAAGTGTAAATTCTTGAGGTTGCTCGATCAAGACATAAATATGCACTTTGAGTAATTGAATAGCCAAGAAAAACACAAGGACTAGACCTATCATCTAGTTTATGCGATGTATAAGGACGCAACCAAGGAAAGCACAAACACCAAAAAACACGTAATTTATAAAAATTTGGTGAATGCCCATGTAATTTTTGAAACAGAGTAGAAAATGATAAAACCGGTGTGGGCATTCGATTAATTAGATATACGGCAGTAGCAATTGCGTAAGTCCAATAAGACTTAGGCATCAATGCATGCGACATAAGGGCAAGGCCCGTTTCTACGATATGTCGATGACGACGCCCAGCGACACCATTATGTTCCGGTGTATGGGGAAGACTTGTCATATGCAAAATACCTTGACTCGAGAGAAAAGCCGTAAGCCCAATATATTCACCCCCATTATCCGTATAAATAGTTCGAAGCTTGGTTTGAAATTGATTTTCAACCAATACTTTGAATCTTGGGAAAATTTCGGAAACATGTGATTTTCGTTTTAAAAGATACAACCAAGTGTACCGAGTGAAATGATCAACAAAGATAACATAATACTTGAAACCATCTACTGAAATAAGCGGAGACATCCACACATCCGAAAACACGATATGAAGAGGATGAGAAGACATTAAAGTAGAATCTTTGAAAGGTAACTAGTGAATTTTATTAATAAAGGAGCCATTAAAACATTTGAAGAAAGCGGTAAATCAAAATCAGAAACTACTTTTTGAAAAATAGATAAAGCAGGATGACCCAAACGTGAGTGCCAATCCAATAAACTAGTTTTAACAACATAAGCAAATGCGAGAGATGGTTTGGAAGAATGATTTTTCGGCCATTCATAGGTGTCGTCTTTAGGCTTGCCTTCTAGACGAAGAGCTCCCGTTTGTAAATCTCTCACCTGGAAGTAGGTCGGTGTAAAGGTAACCGCAACACCATTAGTTTTGCATAATTGAAAAACAGAGATTAAATTTTTGTCTAGTGAAGAAACACAAAGAACATTATTAAAAAAGAAAGGACGAGAATAAGAGGGTAGAGAGAAAGAACCAGTGTGAGAGATTGTGAGACCAGAACTGTGATAACCCGTCCGGTGAAGTAAATTTTGGTCGATGATCGAGGGAAAAACCAAAAGTCGAGGAGCGACTGAGGGAAAACATTTCCCAAAGGATCAGGACAAAAGAAAAACATTGGTCGAGTCAGAATTTGGACAACTCGAATGGAAAAAGAGTTATCCGATTAATTCTGTTTCAGCCGGCTAAAATTTCAGTCTTGCCGAGGAGAAGCAGTTTTAGCCGAGAGAAGAAGCAGTTTCAGCCGAGAGAGGTAGTCCAGCCGAGAGAAGATTTTCAGCCGAAGGAAAATCAGCAGTTTTAGCCGAGGGAAAGATTTTTAGCCGAGAGAAAGGTAAAAACCTTCCCAAAGCTAGCAAAAACCGATCCAAACGAAATTTCGACTGGACCAGAAATTTTTGGACAAGACAAGGAAGCTTTCCATCAAGAAAAATCAAGATCCCCCGACTTTGCAAATTTTGGCCGAGCGGGCCATGGACCATCCGAACCGGGGCGCACGTCCAGAAAAATGAAGGATCAAGTTTGCCGGGTCAATTGCATGAAGAAAAACCAAGACGAAAGGCAATTTCGCGAAAAACGGACGAACGGTGGAAAATGGGCCATGTGGCCAAACCGTGGCCACATGACCGGTCAAAACGTCAAATCGCTAGCCTAGGGGCTAGCGATTGGCTTGTGTCATCTAAGGGGGACATGAAAAGACTTAAAGCAAATGTATGGGTTAAAGCTTAGGCCTAGGAGTCAAAAGCTAAGCTTTGAACTACCTAATAACACATGTGAAAAATGTGGTCAAAGATGAAGAAACTTGGAGCCAAAGGCTTTGACTAGTCATTGGGCAAGTGGCACAAGTGGCAAGCACTCTCCACACTTCCCCCATGCCTATAAATACCCCCTTAAGACCAAAGGTAAGTGCACACCTCCTTAAGATCTTAGAAACATTTCTAGAGAGAAGCTAGAGAGTAAGGTAGAGAGAGAAAGTGATCGGAAGAGAGTTTTGGCTTAAACCTCACGGTTTAAACCGAGAGTGAGCTCGGCTTGGAAGGTGTTATCCAAGAGCCTAAGACTTATCCGTTTTCCAGCCTTTACTCGAGGTGAGCTTTAGAAATTATTTAAATTAACCTGTTGGGGGTTAATTGTCGTAAGCATAGGTAGTTTTAGTGTAGATCTTACGGCAAAGGCAAGGTGGGAGCGACCACGTGCGTTGGCTCCGCCAAGTGTTCTTGTCTAAGATATTTGTGTGATCACTTAGATATTGTTAGGTTGTTAAATCTGAGTGTTCATGGCTAAGTGTTAGTCGCCTTGCATGAGTTAGATGAGAAGTCTAATCATGGCGAGCTCGATGGAGTAACACGGAAATTAGCCTTTGTTTTACGTGTTGGTTGAATCCACGTGTTGAGGACGAGAAGTCTAGGCGGGAGTGGATGTCAACAGAATTAACACGAGTTGTGGCTGAGGTTGTTGAGAACCTTAGCCATAAAAAAAAAATTCCATGTGGATTGGTGGATTTCTCATAGTTGGTGGAAAAGAGATGTAACTCCAGTTCCTTTGGACTTTTTTTTTGTTTGCCATTGTGGTGCGTAAAAGCCCATGACTTGCGTGTGACCGGCATGTTTGGGGTTAATAGGCAGGTAGCCTATGTAGTGAATCAGGCGTGAAGCTGGATGATGTAGTTCTGAACCACCCATCTATGATCTCGGAGTGTCATTGGGTAGCGCCCATTGCCGAGATGTGCACGACGGTGCATTGGGATCCTTGTAGTCTGTTGCAGAGGTTGGAGCCCTCAGCGGCTATGATTGCGCGTGGTAGTTTATGATCCTGTGTGGTGATTAGGCGGGGGCCACGGGGGTGGGTACAACAGAAGCATCATAGTTTTGGATGAGAGAGCTCTCAGCATCAATTGTGTGCCCAAGTTATGTCGCTAAAAGGCCTTTAGCGCATGCTTGTTGTTTGTTCAGCTTCCGCGCAGCGCACTCTGGACGAGTGTACCATTCTGTGTTGGTATGCTAGTTCGGTAAGCCAGCATACCGGTTGTGTGTGTGTAAACAGGAATTCACATTAGGCTAGGTTGGTCTAGTGCGGTGCTTCCTTCTTAGGCTTCGGCTATCTGGGGTAGGTTGTTAGTGGGTTGGGGAACTAACTTGCAGGGTAGGGGTCCTTAGCTCACTGAGTATTCACTATGAATACTCATTATAATTTACAGATTTCTTGCAGGTAGCCTTAGACTTAGTTAGAAGGAGGCGCCGAGCATTAGGACCACCAGAGTAGATTTGAGTGTTAGTGAAAAGGAGTTTTTGGTTGTTTTCAAAAAGGGTTTTTCAAAAGGGTTTTAAGAAGTGATGCATCCACCGTAAAAGACGTTTTCAAACTTTTAATAAAGATGTTTTCAAGCTTAAAACCTCGAGTTCTTATGATACTAGTCCTAGTCCTGGCCGAAACAACCTTTGACGGACGGTACGGGTTGCAAAGCCTTACGCCATCGGTTAAAGGGTATAAAAGAGATGCAATCAGTCGATATAGTTTGGCCAGGAAAGTAGTATGGGATGCTTTCCTAGCTGGACCGTCTGGGCGGTTCTCCCTTCACTATAACTGGAACACCCTCCCGGTCTCGGCTTAGGAGATGATGGACAATTTCTTAGGTCGGAATCGGGGGTGTTACAGAAGTTGGTATCAGAGCATGGTTCCTGATCATGCTCACGAGAATCGAGTTTTCAAATGTTTTTCGAGTCAAAAAAATAGAGTCTCACTAACACTATTAGGAATCTGGTTGCTCGACGTCATTAGGATTTAGGAAAAACCCCTTATGACTGACTTGTCTTGTTAAGTAATCGCAGGATGTCAAGGAGACGAGGAAAGTATAAGAGAGATGCGGAGTGGACGCCTGGTTCTGAGGGGAAGCAAGTTAACCGTTGGCCGATGTCTTATGGATCAGGATGATCTAACTCATGTGACGATTCGGACTCAACCAGTGAAGAGAGTTCAGATTCAGTGCAAGAGATCTATCTCATCGATTCGGATACATCGTCCGAAGCCGATCCCGAGATAGAAACCGATGGGGCATTTTGGGAAACAATCATGAACGATACCGAGATGTTCGATGGGCTTAACATGGACATGGAGTCCATTCCACAAGCGCCAGAAGGAGAAAATGAGATGGAAACAATCCAACCGTATGGAAGAAGTATGCTAGTACCGACGGCATATTCTGATGTAAAAGTGTGGGAACGGGCAAGGCCCGAGACCATCGAGATATCATCCGATACCTCGAGTTGGAGCTGGAAAGCAGACATAACGATCACGTCAGCATCGGACATGTCAATCTCAAGCGGACCGGAGATTTCCGCAAGGATTCACATGCCACACGTGTGCAACATGGAATGCATCTATGCACCGCAAGAGCCATGGGAGGATCGAACCGACGATCATGAGCATCCTGACACGGAGCGGAGAGCAACGGAAGAGCTAGCGGCGAGACGAGCCGAAGCAGAACGTATGGTTCAAGAGCAGCATGACCGTTGGAGAGGAACAATCACTTCCGATGCGGAAAGAGAAGAAGACGAGCGAGTCCAACGCTACTGGACTAACACCCATGAACAAGTCCTACGGAACCGGGAGATGAAGCGGAACGTGTTCCATTGGTGGGACAAGGATGATCACCTTGTCAACGAATGGAACAGAGCATGGAGACCTCATCTAGCTCGGGACATGACTTTGAACGAGCCAAGAACGCTGAGCCATGAGGAGGTTCAGTCGTTGCTAAGAAACCATGACGGAAGCATCCCAGAAGAAGCAGAAGAAGAAGAAACCTAAGAAGATGCGGTAGTCCCGCAACATCACTATTCCGAGGAATCGGAAAGCAACGAACAAAACGAAGGAGCGGATGGAGAACCACCATCCCCTGAAGAGAATGAATGGGCAAGGATGCCCGTAAGGCCATACCGTGGAAGGACACCAGCCCAAAGGAGGGGCATGACTCCCTTACATTTAAGGGGACCATGCGAACATTGTGGCACAAGGGGCCACTCAACCTGGGCTTGTCACATCACAGAGTTCGGAAGACATCTATTACCGCCAATGGGGTTATGTTATACTTGCGGATTTAGAATGGACTCTCATGAAGATGAACCAGCGCGATCCAGCACTCATACTACCTCGAGCTCGATGACATCCAATGGCGCAAGCGATTCAGAAGAGACCGACGAGTCAGGCGAAACCGATGGATCAGGAGGATCCAGGGATTGGTTCGGCGTGACTTTTAGGTAGAGTGTCTAGGTTAGATAGCAGGTAAACCCTCCATCCGAACGCGAGGTAAGTTAGGGTTCTAATCTCCTGTTTATATTTCTTGAGTGAATAAGTCACATGAGAGCCGAGAAGGCTAGGACCATGTGCAAGTAAAAGTGATCGGTAGTTGGGAGGACGAACCGAGTCACTTGTAGAGTAGTTTAAGGCATATGTGCAGTATGTGAAATATGTAGCATATGTGAATATGTGAAATATGAATCATATGTGAAGTATGTTTGTGAAATCATGGATGGTTATATTATACCTTATAATATGGACCAAGGATGGTTTTGATTGGCTACATAGAGTTTTGAGCCGCGTCATCACTACTCTATGTATGCCATGGATTGATTGCTCGTAAAGGCATGAAAATCCACCACTTGCAAATCGGGTGAAGATTTGTAAGGACCTTAAGGAAGGTTGAGGTTGGTCAAGGATAGGGAGACTATTTATAGCCTGGGAAGGGGGATCGGAGAAGACGAGGAGTTGGAAGTGCCGACATGCCAGTGAAGACCAGGGAGGTCGCCAGAGCAAAGATAGGTTAGGAGGACCTACTGCTGCACGAGAAGACCAAGAAAGTTTAAACCGCCAGTGCGGGAGTGTTATTAAGTCCGTATAGACGGAGGATAATAACCCAAAGAAAGGTGGAGTAGATTTAACCGAATGACAGGCAGGAGGCCAACCGGGACATATGCTAAAATGATGATGATGACGATGCTAGAAAGCCAGGAGAACGGCAACATCAACACAGAAAAGCAGACCAGGAAGGTCAAGCTGGGGTAAATAAAATGGTGAAAGGACGAGAGTCTTCTACCAGGAGAGAAGTTGGTAGTGTAGAAGTTGGTATCTTAGAAGGTTGGTATCAACTAAAGCATTTGAAGAAGGAACAAAAGACTTCAATGCGAAATCTAGGAGAGATTTCCGAAAGGAGTTCAGAAGACGAAGCAGTTGCTCACGCAAGAATTCAGGAGGAATTCTTACGAGCCAAGGAAGACAACACGATGTTCCAGAAGAAGGAAGGGAATCACTCCGACCTTAGGAGAATTCATGACAAATTCAAAATAAGTGGGGGAGGATGTAATAACCCGTCCGGTGAAGTAAATTTTGGTCGATGATCGAGGGAAAAACCAAAAGTCGAGGAGCGACTGAGGCAAAACATTTCCCAAAGGATCAGGACAAAAGAAAAACATTGGTCGAGTCAGAATTTGGACAACTCGAATGGAAAAAGAGTTATCCGATTAATTCTGTTTCAGCCGGCTAAAATTTCAGTCTTGCCGAGGAGAAGCAGTTTTAGCCGAAAGAAGAAGCAGTTTCAGCCGAGAGAGGCAGTCCAGCCGAGAGAAGATTTTCAGCCGAAGGAAAATCAGCAGTTTTAGCCGAGGGAAAGATTTTTAGCCGAGAGAAAGGTAAAAACCTTCCCAAAGCTAGCAAAAACCAATCCAAACGAAATTTCCACTGGACCATAAATTTTTGGACAAGACAAGGAAGCTTTCCATCAAGAAAAATCAAGATTCCCCGACTTTGCAAATTTTAGCCGAGCGGGCCATGGACAATCCGAACCGGGGCGCATGTCCAGAAAAATGAAGGATCAAGTTTGTCGGGTCAATTGCATGAAGAAAAACCAAGACGAAAGGCAATTTCGCGAAAAACAGACGAACGATGGAAAATGGGCCATGTGGCCAAATCGTGGCCACATGACCTGTCAAAATGTCAAATCGCTAGCCTAGGGGCTAGCGATTGGCTTGTGTCATCTAAGGGGGACATGAAAAGACTTAAAGCAAATGTATGGGTTAAAGCTTAGGCCTAGGAGTCAAAAGCTAAGCTTTGACCTACCTAATAACACATGTGAAAAATGTGGTCAAAGATGAAGAAACTTGGAGCCAAAGGCTTTGACTAGTCTTTGGGCAAGTGGCACAAGTGGCAAACACTCTCCACACTCCCCCATGCCTATAAATACCCCCTTAAGACCAAATGTAAGTTCACACCTCCTTAAGATCTTAGAAATATTTCTAGAGAGAAGCTAGAGAGTAAGGTAGAGAGATAAAGTGATCGGAAGAGAGTTTTGGCTTAAACCTCACGGTTTAAACCGAGAGTGAGCTCGGCTTGGAAGTTGTTATCCAAGAGCCTAAGACTTATCCGTTTTCAAGCCTTTACTCGAGGTGAACTTTGGAAATTATTTAAATTAACATGTTGGGGGTTAATTGTCGTAAGCATAGGTAGTTTTAGTGTAGATCTTACGGCAAGGGCAAGGTGGGAGCGACCACGTGCGTTGGCTCCGCCAAGTGTTCTTGTCTAAGATATTTGTGTGATCACTTAGATATTGTTAGGTTGTTAAATCTGAGTGTTCATGGCTAAGTGTTAGTCGCCTTGCATGAGTTAGATGAGAAGTCTAATCATGGCGAGCTCGACGGAGTAACACGGAAATTAGCCTTTGTTTTACGTGTTGGTTGAATCCACGTGTTGAGGACGAGAAGTCTAGGCGGGAGTGGAGGTCAACAGAATTAACACGAGTTGTGGCTGAGGTTGTTGAGAACCTTAGCCATTTGTTTGCCGTTGTGGTGCGTAAAAGGCCATGACTTGCGTGTGACCGGCATGCCCAGTGAGGTGGCATGTTCGGGGTTAATAGGTAGGTAGCCTATGTAGTGAATCAGGCGTGAAGCCGGAGGATGTAATTCTGAACCACCCATCTATGATCTCGGAGTGTCATTGGGTAGCGCCCATTGCTGAGATGTGCACGACGGTGCATTGGGATCCTTGTAGTCCGTTGCAGAGGTTGGAGCCCTCAGCGGCTATGATTGCGCGTAGTAGTTTATGATCATGTGTGGTGATTAGGCGGGGGCCACGGGGGTGGGTACAACAGAAGCATCATAGTTTAGGATGAGAGAGCTCTCAGCATCAATTGTGTGCCCAAGTTATGTCGCTAAAAGGCCTTTAGCGCATGCTTGTTGTTTGTTCAGCTTCCGCGCAGCGCACTCTGGACGAGTGTGCCATTCTGTGTTGGTATGCTAGTTCGGTAAGCTAGCATACCGGTTGTGTGTGTGTAAACAGGAATGCACATTAGGCTAGGTTGGTCTAGTGCGGTGTTTCCTTCTTAGGCTTCGGCTATCTGGGGTAGGTTGTTAGTGGGTTGGGGAACTAACTTGCAGGGTAGGGATCCTTAGCTCACTGAGTATTCACTAGGAATACTCATTATAATTTACAGATTTCTTGCAGGTAGCCTTAGAATTAGTTAGAAGGAGGCGCCGAGCATTAGGACCACCAGAGTAGATTTGAGTGTTAGTGAAAAGGAGTTTTTGGTTGTTTTCAAAAAGGGTTTTTCAAAAGGGTTTTAAGAAGTGATGCATCCACCGTAAAAGACCTTTTCAAAATTTTAATAAAGATGTTTTCAAGCTTAAAACCTCGAGTTCTTAGGATACTAGGCCTAGTCCGGGCCGAAACAACCTTTGACGGACGGTACGGGTTGCAAAGCCTTAGGCCATCAGTTAAAGGGTATAAAAGAGATGCAATCAGTCGAGATAGTTTGGCCGGGAAAGTAGTATGGGATGCTTTCCTAGCTGGACCGTCTTGGCGGTTCTCCCTTCACTATAACTGGAACACCCTCCCGTTCTCGGCTTAGGAGATGATGGACAATTTCTTAGGTCGGAATCGGGGGTGTTACAAGAACCATCTCCAAGAAGAACATCATCACCTCCACTGTACAGGTTGTGAAGAGATTTGCCAAATCTGATGTCATGTGGTGGGAGGCTCCGCTGTCAACCAACCAAGTCGATGAATCTGAGAGTAAAGCATAATTAGCGCATGGTTTCCACGATTGTTGGTGTTGAGGCGGTCGCCACGGTGTTGGAGATTGCTGTGGAAAAGACCACGGTTGTTGAGTGGCGGATCCTCTGATGATGCGAAAGTCGGGACAGTATTTCGCGCTATGTCCTTGGATTCCGCAGGCTTGGCATCGTCCCAAATACGGCTTGGCAAATCGTTGTGAACCTCTGTTCTGGTTGTTGTAGTGCGGCTGGTGTCGATTTTGATTTTGACGAGGTCGTGTGTATGTTGCATTTGCAACAATTGGCACAACAGAGGAGGACTCAAAGCAGAGAATCATTGCTTCACGATTCAACAATCTTTCATGAAGTTCTGTGAATGAAATGGGATTATCACGTCCATTGATTGCATCGATCTCTGGTTTGTAATCTTCGGGATCTCGAGCAAGGATCCGTTCTGTGATATCTTCATGATCCATCGGCTTTCCAAAGAGAGCAAGATCATCGGTTTTGGCTTTGATTTGTCACAGGTATGCGCTGATTGTCTTGGTGTCTTTAATGCAGGTGTGAACTTGATATTTGAGTTGACGGATGTGACCGCGTGTTGGATTTCCGTAGGTCTCAGCAAGGATATTCTAAACTTCGCTGGTGTTAGTGGTTGTGGAAACCACATATTGATTAGGTAGAGAGATCGCACCGATGATAGCAGAGTAAAGAAGTCGATCTTGACGTCTCCAAGGAGCAAATGCTGGGTTTGGGGCAGACACACCATTAACAAGGATCGTGGCTATGATACCATGTAACAGATATTGAAAGGATGATTCTTATTCATAGTATGAGGTTTGAATATATATACATATCTTCCATCGTTTAGTCCTCCAAACAACAATCTATCACTTTTGGCGGCGAAAGAAATGGTAAGAGGCACCATCGTCCACATGTCCCGGTTTTGCAGCTCATATTTCGCATTAACAAAGCCATTTGGAATCACATAAGTTCCATTCGACTCCGCCCATCTCCATGCTGTCAAACACTAATTCTAAAGATGGTTCAGTAGAAAAGGCCTAGGAAAACCAAGTGGTGGTAGTGGGGTGGTTGCCTTTTGTGGTGAGAGTAGGTTCTGTTGGTTAAGGCCAGGGATCGAAATTGCAACATTTAATTCATTTGGCCGCTGGGGCTTTCACATGGTCTCTCCGGGCCCCAATATTAGTTGGTGTCGGGGGAGGATGATGCGCGAACCCTCGGTGCAATAGGACTTACCATTCTGCATCGGTCGGAGTCTGCGGTCCCTTAATTCAGCCGGATCACATGAGTTATATATAAAAAAAGGCCTATGAAGCAATTATTTAAAAAAAAAATGTTTGTTTTTTATTTCTAAATTGTAAAGTTTTTTCCTAAGACTTTTATAAATAATTTTGTTTTTGATAAATAAATTTAATAATGAATAATTGCACTTCCTACCCACCAATAAATGCAAAATTAGTTCACTCTCCTGAGTACTATTCTACATTTATGGTTCATAAGCAAAAATCCAATTTACTCTTTTTCTAACTAATTACATATTTCCCTCACTCTCTCTTCAACCACTCTCCGTTGAAGGAAGAAGGAAAAAAAAAGGAAAAGAAGAAGAAGGACGGTGGAGGATGGTAAGGTTGAGGTGTAGGTTGGTGATAGTGTTCCTGCTCCAACGAACTATGTTGTTGCTGCTCCGATGAAAAAGACGTTTTGCAGTCGTGTAGTGTCCCGACAATTCACCGGTGAGATAATATTATCTAGAAATTTAATATATTAACACGTTATAAATACCAGTTTTTTTTGTTAGCACGTTACAAGTATCGGCTATTCTTATTAGCATGTTAGCACGTTAGCACGTCCACATATATAATGGTTAACATGATAATATACTAATTAGGATTTAGAGTTTAGGGTTTAGGGTTTAGGGTTTATTGTTTAGAGTTTAGGGTTTATTGTTTATGGTTTAGGGTTTATGTTTTATTGTTGGTTTAGAGTTTAGGGTTTATGGCTTTAGCATTATAAGTATCGGATATTATTATTAACACGTTACAAGTATCATATATTATTGTTAGCATGTTATATGATAATGGGGTTAACACGGTAAACATAAGTTTATCACGATAACATAATAAGTAGCATGTTATTTAAATCATTATCCAATGAATAATAGTGTCTTAAACATTGGGTGAACAGTGTCGGATGAACAATATCATCAATATACTATGTCGGGAAAAAAATCCAGACCAGTGGCAGTTTGTGTAAATAAGGAAAATAAGAAAGATATTAATGGGTTAAAAAAAATCTCTTTGCTATTTACCTAATTTTTAAATTAACCTTGCTATAAACTTAATTTTTTCAGTTATCCATGTATATTGAGTTAAATCACTCTTTAATAATTCAACAAAAAATATGATTTATGGTGAACAGTATCTACCAGTTAAACAATGGATCGAAGATATTTATTTTATAAATAAAAAATTGCTATTCAAATATGTTTTGATTTAAAAAAATATCCGATAGTCGAATTCCATTCGAAATAATGAATCAAAATTCAATATAGTAGAACATTGGAAGTAAATTAAAATTCAATAAATAAAATAAAACAAAATGTTTTGAAAATCCGGTCTTTTTGAGTCTTTTGACCATCTCCACTCATCGTGCTTGTAGATGTCAGAGGGGGGTTTACCGTCAATTATAGTTATGGTTTCCCTTTTTCTCCACTATTTTCCCCATCTTTCTTTTTTGGTCACTCCTTTTTTAGTTGAACGAATTATTGATGATTATTTCTTAGTATTTTAATCGGGAAAAGAAATGGTATGTAAGGAGGAAATGGTTTCGAGTTTGGACTTTGGAATTTTAACCATAAAGAAGAAATTAAATCATTACATGGCCAACTTTTGTTTTAGTGTTGTTCTTTTTCTATATTGATATAAGATCAATTTTGCCTACCCGCACTAGATAATTTTTTTTTGTAGATTAAATTTTGAAATATACAAAAGATAGAATAAGAAATAAAGTGAATGAGGTACATATTATTGTTTGACCATAAATTTAGGAAAGTAACAATCATAAATTCAAATTTAGTTCTCTCTCATGAACGAACCAAAAATTTTGATCAATTTACCCCTACTGAAAATCGCAGATAACATGAAGCAAACATTTAATGCAATGTCAGAACATTAAATGATAAGATAACATTGATATTTCTCGGGAATAAAAACGCAGCAGAGGACATTTTTACTAACAATTTATTGGATATCACGATTGACCAATAACACCCTAAACAATAACTATATTATCGTACGGCTTAAATGTTAGTCGGTATATTAGATGTCTATTTCTGAGTTTTTAATAAAATCATTCTATGTATATTAAATATTTATGAATCATACTTTATCGTTATACAATATATTAGCAGCTAATTATACATTGATATCTATATAAACAAAAAACTTTAAAATTGAAATTAAACCATGAACCCTATAAATTTAATGATAACCCTACACTGACAAATAATGAAAGTTGGAGTAAATTTCAGATAACTACATTACATGATAATATAGATGTAAATATGTAACAGACTTATATAGGGACGTATTATAAAACCCGATAACAGTTACTCGATAACTCAATTGATGATAACACCCTAAACTGTTAAACCTAAACCGGAAACCTTAAACCCAACAACTAATTAGTATGTTAACATCATTTTAACCATAATATTATTTCAAAAACTATAATACATGAGAACATAGATGTCTAATACATCTATATTTGAGTACATTTTTACGACAGAGGAAGCGTAAACCCTACACACTAAAGATGAAAACAAGCCCTAAACCTATACCCTAAACCCTAAACCGCAAACTTAAATCTTAAACCCTAAACTCTAAATCCCTTCCCCTTAACTCTAAAAATTGAACCCACATATAAATATATTAATTGTAAATTTCTGATAACTACATTACCCAATAAGTTAGATGTGATAAAGTAACGTAACTTATATATATATATAAAGTAAGCTTTTCTCTCTTCTCATGCTGCCACCTCAGCATCCCAAAAATTTAATACACATACTAAATACATATATTAAATATAAATTTGGTTTTAATATTATGAAAAGAATTTGAAAAGGCATTATTCATATTCTAAATTAAACAAGAAAATAATAATAACTTATATGAATATCGTTCTTTGAAATAATAACAGGTTTAATAAATTTGGTTATCAAAATATATTTCATTTTTATAAATATTTAATTAGGTTAAGATGTATCGCAAATATTATATAAAAAGACTAAAATATCAAACAAGTCCTAACAATTAAACAAATAAGTTAAATATGTAACTAAATTCATAAAGCAAAATATAAGTTGGCAAGTTTTACATCTAATAAAGAGACAAATAAATAAAATTAAGATATACTTAACATAATAATTACAATTATACATAACTATGAAAAAGAGAATAAGAGCCAAAAAAAATTAAGAAACATATTAAAAGTATTTACACAAAAATAAAAATTAAGTTTGAAAATTTAAGATCATTGTGTTTTGTAATATTATTTTTAACAAAAAAATAAAAATAAATGTAACTACAACAGGAGAAGAAAATAAAAGCTTTGTATATGCAAAATATATATCATGTGATGTAAATATATTTCAATTCTCATAATAATTATCATCCATTAATACAATAGTTTTCCCTAGAATT
>PKML01055024.1:0-10421 GCA_002933935.1 Eutrema yunnanense | reverse complement strand
AATTAACAGTCAAGAAACGACTAAGTAATAATAAATTGAATCTCTTAAGCCGAGCTCACATAACTCGCAAAACCATCATACCCTGAACTACGAATGGCTTGATCCCGTCAAAGGGTACGTAGGCAGTCTATCCTAAGACGCAGCTATAAAACCAAAGAAAACCCAAAAGACGCTCTTCGTGAAGCAGCTCATCGATCCCGACATTCAGTCAGCAGAAACCGAGCTAATAATCTCACAGAAGCTTCCGAGCACCGTTCGCTAACACATCACAGCTCGTCTACCGAGCTCCCTAAAATCCGGGTACCCCTTATCAAAATCTATTATTCGAGGAGATTTTCCTTCCAGATTATATCGAAGGGTCCATCCCAAAGCACGATCAACAAAGAAAAAGGGAGACGTCCGTCTACCTCCCAATAAAACATATCGCCCTTCGCAGTAAGACAAGCTTGCGTTCGCAGCTCGTCAACCTCGCTCTAAGGAAGTTCAGTCGCAACAAACCCACAACACGCTGACTTTGGTCTCGCACAAACTATCGAACCGAGCTTAAACTTTACTCGAACGAAGCTGAGTAACGCCAAAGCCCGCCAAAGAAGATTCGAAGGACACAAGTCTGAACGATCAAGACAATGCTGATTTTAACTCTAACCAGGCTAAAGAATTATCCGCCAAACTCGAACACTCCTTCGCCGAACTGAGGGGGGGACTAATTGTTAGAGGGGGATTTAGCACTCCCCCGGTTTAACCCGGTTTGAGTTGAAATCAGCCCAACAATCGACTTCAAGGCCCATCAAGACCGATCTACGAAATAAAAGGAAGTTTCCTTTTACTTGATAAAAAGAAGATTTCCTTTTATTGGAAAAAAACAAATCCCGGAAAGAAAGGAGATTATCCTTATCGGCTTCAAGGAAAAAGGATAATTGCCAATACAAAGTCAAGAAGGAAAATGAAGAGTTAAAGACTTCAAGACTTATAAATAGGGGAACCCCCTATTCATAATAATGATAAAAAAATCTCACAACATCCTTTGTGACAAGAACTACGTTTTGGCTTGATCCCTATTTGAAGGGTACGTAGGTAGCCTTCAACGGCACAGCTATAAATCTAATAAAAATAATTCTCCTAAACTCTAAACTAAATTCGCCGATCTACGATATGTGCGAATTCTGGTTCTTTCATTCAAGATGACACCCATTTTCATCTTTTTATCCTGACCATCCCTTTGCAGTACATGTGAAGTCTGTTCCTCATAACATCACTTTTTGCTAGTGTGTGGTGCACCACTCCAAAGTATATCACTCCCAAGAGGTGATAGGTGCGCCACTATGTAGTATGTCACTCCGCCAAGAGGTGATAGGTCTGATGCTCTATCAGCTAGCAACGAGAGCTTCACTCCGTAGCCACTTTTGAATGTTGACACAAGTTGATCAGTTCGAATCGACGTTGATTATGTTAATAGAGATTTTGGATTAGAGATTTTAGGAGGTTTTGGTGGGTTTTATATTTGGTGGAATTTTGGTGGGTTTTGTAGATATCACCATGTTTTTGGTGTGATTTTTTATTTTTTTTTAAACAATTGGTGATTTGGTAAGATTTTCTTTAAATTTCAGAGAATTTTGTGTGATTTGGTAACATTTTCCCAGAGGCTCACATTGGAGCAAAAACAATGTCTACAACTCATATATGACGGAAATTGCTAGTCGTTGTTCATAAAAACTGTATTTGGTAATCAAGATTCATGCCTAAATCGAGAAATTAGAGATCTTGCAGCAATTTGATTCCAGTTTTATGGGTAACCTACAACTATATATATATATATATATATATAGCTCATATGTGATATATATGCGGTGGTGTCGGAAGCTCGTGAATCAATTGGAAACTCTTAATCATACCCAAATCTGGAAATTAATTGACACAAAAACAAACAAAAAAGGGAAAAAACAAAAATCATTGACTAAGAAGTTAAGAAGAGACAAGAACCAAACTATTATTCAATCAACAATCTTTTTAAAATCAAATCAGAAAAACAAAGAATTAAACATATTTTAAAGGGATTGCCAAAACCTTAAAATCATGCATGATTAGCTGTGATTTATACCATAAGGATAAAATAAGGATATATGAATTGCAAACTCACAATTATATGAACAATATTCAAAGACAAATTAAACATTATCCCAACTCTTGAGAAATAAACAAAATATTGAAACCAAACGTGGAAGTAAACAAAAGTAAATCATAAGGAATACTTACTTTGACAAAAAAGGAGATGTACCTTGAAGTATCGATAGCAATTTGGTAAGCAAGCCTCTCCCCTTTAAGATATGATATGAAAAGAATGTTAGTGATCATATATATATATATTTATCTTTGCTATCTTCTCATTCTGCCACCTCAGGAACCATTTTTTTTGTTTTTTTTTAAAACACAAAATTTTTAAAAATATCATAGTTATAATATATGGGCTTGAAATAAATAAAGAAATATATATATATAAAATATATATATATATATATATATAGATAAATATAAATATAAATATAAATATAAATATAAATATAGAGTTCAAGTATAAATTGTTTCATAGTTATTTCTATGAATTATCACACATTTACACTAACGGACAAACACATAAAAAACGCACACACCTTTGTTTCCAAAGTTAACATTTTTGGTTCATCTGTCCAGGACAAGAACAATACCACATTTCTACCCATCTACACCATAATTGAAAAAACAAAGTTAAAGACTATGTATTAACTCCATGAAATGTCAACTCTGATAAAACTCTACGGTCTCTGTAATTAATTTCTTAAGCAGAAGAAAGCTAACATGTGCTTCTATTGCAGGGGTTCCATCTTCATATTCCACAGCTTCATCATTGAGCATCTTTGGCATATCGATTTCTCCACCATGTAAATAAGGATTTTAGTGTAACTCTTCTCTTATTTGTACCATTGTAATAAGATATTATCTAAAAAATCAACAAACATGTAATAAGAAAATAGAAATATACTAAAGCTTATTCCAACCAATTGGACAATCACGTGGCACCAATAATTCGATCATTGGGAGGAAAACAAAAACATCACATTGACAATTAAGAATGATTGGCGGTGACTTTAACTCTCGCTTCTGGCTTCTTCTGCCGGTAGTTGCTGGATCCGAGAATCAGGAAAAATTGCCAGTTGATCTGTGATAGTTTGATAATCAATAGAGAGAATTTATATAGCCGCCGTGAATATTACCTCCGATGATGGCGGCAAAATCACAGATTCTCAATTTTTTGTTTTGATTGAGGTTTTCAGACGTCTGAATGAACGACGTCCACACTTAGGGAAAATTGATCCAATTTGATGGATTGTTAAATCTAATATTGGGAAGCTGGGCTTGTGCCGTAACAAAACCTTTATATGTGTGTTAAATTTCCATTTTCTTGTACAGTTATATATGGAGATAGGTATTAAAAAAAAATTTGGAAAAATAAGTAAAACCAATAAAGAGGATTCAAATCGAACGTAAACAATATTGGAAAGAGTATTAAAAATTGGGAAAAAAACAAAAACACAATATTAATCGAGGAAGACGAGATTAACGATCCTAAAATCCTTTGCAACTATCTCCATCCCTACACACAATATCTGACCCTACATCGACGATAAACTCACCACTCGCCACATATGTTTCAGATTCCCCCGTCTCGGCCTGCCACTCGCCACATGTGTGTACTAATAGACGAAGTAAATATCCATCCATTTACCAACCCGTATGAGTTGCATTAAAACAACAAATTTATACGGAACTAATAACAAAGACACACTAAAAAATAAACACTTTCCATAACTTAAAAATGACAAAAACTTTCATTTAAAAAAAAAAACAACAACTAATTGCATAAATAGACAACCAAAGAAAACACAAATGCAGAGATCCAAAGATGGTTTTTTATTGATGTTTAGAAAAGCAGTTGCGTACATGATATATTACTAAGTGTTCGCTAGGTCGAAAAAGAGGGTCCTCTTCTATGAATGGCAATGCTAAGTATTTATACAAGTCTTGCAAACGAGAATCTCGTGAAATATTTGTAATATTTCCTTTTTCCTTTGTGCGGCCACCGACTCGAGATTTATCCTAGGGTTTTTAACAACTTCGGTCGCTTAGTAGGCCTTAGACTCGTCTCATAACAATCAGTATCAATCCTGACTTCGGCCCAAGAGGACTTGACTTCGGCTCATGACATTGGCTCCAAATGAGTTGGCTCAGCACGGTCTCGGTTCAGTCTAAGATATGGTATTGATTCGCCTCGGCTCGGTCCCGTTCTGTGTAAGGTGAACTGGCCGAGGCGAATCCTGTCGAGGCGAATGGAATGGGGGTGCTGTATCATTTGGCTCGGTTGTCTTCTTGTATCCTTTGGCTCGGTTGTCCTCTCCTTTCCTTTGGCTCAGTTCGGCTAAGGTGGTGTCTCCATACTTAGTCGTTTTCAGATGGTTAATCTCGAATGGGTGGAATCCGACCCCAACAGTTAGCCCCTCAGCTCATTAGACTCAGAAGTGATTATGACGAGGTGAAAGTCTTGAGGTCGAGATTAACTCCAAACTTTCGATCTTCTAATGTTGTCGATACGAAGTGATGATGAGGTGCTTTGTTGATTTGATATGCTGACGAGGTAATAAGTTTTTATTGCTGGCGCCGAGATATCTTTTGGCTGAGGTGAGTTTGAGTTTGACCTATTCTTCCGCCTCAGATCTTTTCGCGATGTTTGATTTGCTTCAGGATTTCGTGACCGTTGATATTCATGTATCCACGCGTTTTGCTTTAATTACCTTGGGAATCCGTAAGAGTTTTCCGTTTGTTCCTGAGGTCATGCACCATCAGTTCCCGAGACTATGCGCTGTCACGCGCTAGAGTGCTTATAAATAACGAGGCCTCCCTTCGGTTCCCTTCATTATTCACTTCTCCAAATTTTTGAAAGAAAATGTAGCTCTCTTCCCTCTCTCTCTTTTTATTTAAATTCCGGCTAAGGTTTTCCGATTTGCCACCACGCCGTTTAATTTCTCCGACCTGTCTTCATACGAACCACAACGAGCTTTTGAATTTGCCGATCCATATTCATATTTGTCAATTTTTCTTTATCGATTTGGTTTTGCCGAGGCGCGATGTCGAACCCTGCATTGAATGACTCAACCGGCACGACTAACTCCCCTACGAGATGTCGAGGCGTGGAAATCTGAAGAGGAGAACATATTTGGGGACACATATAGATCTGCCGAGGCAAATAGACCCGTTGAGGCGTATAATCCCGCCAAGGCGAATAGATCAACCGAGGTGAAAAAGGAAATTGAAGATTTCTATTGTAATCCCGCCGAGGCGAGAGAAAGTTGGAGCGTGTGATGCAAAGCCGTACGACTGGTCCATCGGGTCGACGAGTCACGGCGATGCCTGCAAAAAGATGACCGATGCTCCTGGCTCTTCCCCTTCCACCGAAGAGTCTTTGGATAAATTAAGGCGGTCCTTCGGTATATCCGAAGCGGTTTAGTTCATTATTCCCGAGCCGTCTGATCGAGTCAACAATCCTCCTTCAGATTTTTTTACCATATATGAGAGTTTCTTTCGCCTGTGCTTTTTGTGGTTCCCAGTTCCGGAACTGATCCTTCGGTATTTATGGAAGCACGAGATTGCTCTAAGTCACGTTACGCCTCAGGGGCTTCGTCATCTTGTGGGAATTTTGGTTCGGTGTACTGAATGTGATACCGAGGTCAGCCTCAACCACCTCCGAAATCTCCTGGAGATCCGACGAGTCCCCAACTCGGAGAGAGTTTATATTTCTAATAAGAGGGAAATGAAGATCATTTGAGGGTTCCCGAGCAAGGATAATGACTGGGATAGTTGCTTCTTCTTCGTTCGAACTTCCAAGGCGTCTATTTCTAGCGATTGTCTTCGTTTAGTCAAGATGAGCTGGGGACCACTCAGTAGCCGATCTATACATTTTTGCTCCGAGCATTACTTTGATAGCGGTTACTGATCTTTTTTCCTACTTTTGCAGTTCGCAATCCCCTTCCTGCATGCCCAAACAATTTATCCGAGGTGTTGGATAATTTGGCAGCCGAGAAAATTGATTGGGTAAAGGACTTCTTGCTGAGAAGAATTGAAAGACCCCGAGCTATTCTCGACGGTATCTTTATTGGTTCGAGATCTCCTTCTCTAGAAAATATTGAGCCAAATATGGTGAGACTATCAATTCGTGCGAGGAAAGAACTCGAGGAGAGGGATGCATCAAGGCAAGCTGCCGAGGCGTCTGCCAATCCTGTCACCAACGAGGTGACAATTCCTGAGGTGACTGTTACCGAAGAAGGAGCCGAGGCGAACACAAACCCTGTCACTACCGAGTTGACGGTCCCTGAGGTGACTAATGCCGAGGAGATGACCGAGGCGAATGTTGCTGATTCTGGAACGGATCCTGTTAATCCTTTTAGGCCCCCAGCTACTGTTGGAGAAAGGAGGGATACCGTGTTAGCTCTTCTGCCTGTTTCCAACCTTCTGCTCTAACCAAACCTACCAAAACACCAGGGCGAAAGCGTTCTGCTTCGGAAAACGAAAAAGACAAAGCCGTCGTGACCGAGAAAAGTGATAGGAGAAAAAGACGCACGATTCTTCCCGTTTCTGATTCTGACCCCACCAAATTGATTGTGAACGATGCTTCCGCATCCGCTGCCTTACTTGCACAGATAAACGGTCCTGGTGTCCATCTCCCTTCTCCCGATAAGCTATCGAGAGGGAAAATCTATGCCAACATGTCACAGCGCGGCACTAAGGTATGTCGAATTTATGAGAGAATCTTCGAATAGTCTCTTGGAACTTAGTTTCCTGTTCCTTTCTGCAGTTCGTGGCTTCTATTAACGAAATGGTCGCTTCTTACGAACTAGATGCCCGTGACGATAGGCGCCGTATCGACAAGGCGTGAAAAGATGCTTCTGTACTGAAAAGCAAATTGTCTGCTGTCGAGAAGAAGCTATCTCTTGCATCTACAAAGATCACTGCTCTCGAGAAGGAGAGAGTCATGTAGAGGAAGGATTCAAACCGAGCTGCTAACTTTGTGCTTCGATCGTCAGAAGCTAAGACGAAATTGGTTTCCGAGGTGGCTTCTTTGAAAAGTCAGATCGAGTCAAAAGATATTATGCATGAGGCTGAGGTTAGGAAGGCTCAGAGGGAGGCGAAACAAAAACTGGTTGAAAAGTTTCAAGGTCGGCTTTCAAAGGTGGAAGCGAGCATCAAAAACTTGAGAAACGCCAAGGATAAGGAGCTCGAACTTGCCGAGGTTAACTCTAACTTGCAGTTTATTGAGGACCTCCGTAAAGAGGATGCTCTGACTCTTGAAGCCGAGGCGGCGAAGCTGATAAATGATTTTTGTTAAGTTCATATCAATTCATCTAATGCATGTCATTGTAGCATAAGAGGTGTCAATCCATAGGTTAAGATTCACGAACAAGGAATGCATGAAACTTATTAATCTAGAGCAAATCTTTTGGGTTTTTCTGTTTTTAAACTAAGAAAGTAAAATGCAAGAATTAAAACAAGATAAAAGTGTTGGATCATGGATTAAACTATCAAAGAAATAATTAACAATCAAATAATGATTCATTTGGAAGCATTAAACACTATCCTAGAACATGAAATTCACAAATATAACTAATCCATTCCATTGGCACTAATCACTTCACTAATTACCTAATTGATATAAAGTCTCGTTTGCGATTAGATAATCAATGACCATTAATAAATAATTCCAATTAGTTCACCAAACACCCTAAACATCAACTTCTATTGGCAAGGATATGTATAGCTCATAAAAAGTTTGGTTCAAGCATTTTCACAAACACCTTTCGGGCATGAAATGTTTAAGTTCTAGCTTTTGAGAAGTCAGCTCAAAACTAGCATTGAGATCAACCTAAATGAAGGATCTAACAAGATGCAACTCAAATCATCATCATTTATGATGCTAATTCACACAATCTAAGCTATTCCTTAGGTATAGAACACTTGAATAAGATTAATTCATTCTCATGGCACTAATCCATTTGTTAATCATTTAATCAAGATCAAACTCTCATTTGTGAAAAAGTAATTAACAAGCATTGATAACAAGTTCTATTAACCAAAATACACCTTATACATCCATTCTCATGGGCTAAGATATGTAAATCCCTTATTAAGTTCTTTGAGGAATTTCATCAAACACCTTGTGGGTGTGAAATTTTCTATGTTCTAGATAAGCTCTCTCAAGACAAATCTAGCTTTAAGAACACTAAATAAGAAAGGAAAGCAAGGATCTAGAACCTAAGCATCACAAATCAACATTAAAATCATCTAAATCAAGCATAATCCAAAATCCAACAAAAAGTCAACTCACAAAGAGCATGAAGAACACAAGAGAAAAAGACATTAAAATGAAGAACAAGAATCAAATAAACATAATATAAAGATAGAGTGAATAAATCTTCTCTAAAATGACATTTGTATGAAGAAAAATATAAATCCCTCAAAAGAGAGAGTTTGGGTCCAGCCCCCACTCTTACAAGAAGAAACACTTGCTAAAAAATTAGGTTTCAAGATTATTTATAGAAATAGGGGGCGAACCAATCCGGAACAAACCGGGTATTTACCCGGTCGGATCTGGGTCGAAGTGGTCAATATTGACTGGATGTTGGTCGGTATTGGTCCTTGTTTATACCGGTCGGTGATACCGACCAAAGGTGGGTCGGTATGGAGTGTGCTGAGGCTGATACCGGACGAGCTTCGGTCGGTATGGAGAAGGGCTTGGGTCGGTACTGGTCCTTGTCCCAATTCCGACCAAGTGATACTGAGCAAAGGTTGGTTGGTATGGAGAGGGCTGGTGCATGATGCCGGTCGAGCTTTGGTCGGTATTGCTTGGTCGGCGTTACCTTTGTTCGTACCGACCGAGTGATACCGATCGAATGTTGGTCGGTATGGAGCATGGGCGAGGCTGGATACTGGGCAGGAGTTGGTCGGTCTGGAGAGGCTCCTGGTCAGTATTGGTCTCTGTTGTAATACCGACCTAATGGTACCGACCAAGTGCTGGTCGGCGTTAGTCGATGGTCTCGCGCTAGACGGACATGTACTTGGTAAAATCGCCTTATCTCTTGAAAAACTTATCCAAATGATCGAAAAACACCTTCAGGCGACAACTAACTCATTTGTACATCATTGTCATGAAGACCTTTGAAGCTAAATCCGATTGGAAACCCTTTGGCCGGCCAGATCTTTCAGACACCTTGGGTGAACTCTTCAATTTCCTTTGCTCCATCACTCTCATCATCTCCAAAACGTCTCCAAATACCTAGAAAACACTCGAAATGATGCAACAGTCACTAGGACCCAATGCAAATTAGCTAGACTCTAATTAAGACCAAAACACTAAAGAAATCTATGAAAACACATGCATGAGACTCAAAATACTAAGTTAAATGCATGCTAAAATGAGGAAAATATGAGAATATCAACTCCCCCCAAACTTATTCATTTGCTTGTTCTCAAGCAAACAAACAAGGACAAGATGAGAGAGAGGTTTGAAAATGAGAGCTCAAATCCACAAGCATCATTAAAACTCAATGTCCAAGTTGCTAGTTCTAGGATGCAATCAAATAAGTTCTACTAAAATAGAGTTAGTCATGTCTATCCCTAGATGCAGGGCCGGCCCGGGACCAAGCCCAATGAAACATTTGCCTTGGCTCCAGTTTTTTTTAGCTCCAAAATTTTTTTTTTTCATTTTTTGGCCCCTAAAATTTTTTTTTCTTCATTTTTTAGCCTAAAAAAATAAAAACTTTAAAATTGGTCTTTGGCTACCAAAATTTCAGGGCCGGCCCAGATGAGTCAAGCTCAAGCCTCAATGAACACAAGAATTCTTAGCATCCATCCCTTTGACATTCTTTAAATGATATAGTGAATCATGTTCATGAAAATCAAACAAACTCATTTGGTCAAGGGACTTGGCCTTGAGACAAAGATGATCTTAACATGTGTGGGTGCTCCTGTTACAAGGGATCTCTCTCTGAATGAGCAAATTTCAACAAAATGCTAAAATTAAAAGGCAACCGGCACATAAAAGGATAAATTCTCATCTACCCAATGCCCCAAATGTCTTTAAATCCTAGTCTTCTAAGCCCATGAAGTATCACCCTAGAATACCTTTTTCCCAAAGGCATTTTGCCTTTATAACCCACATCTTTTCCTTGCTCCACTTCATCTTCTTCTCACTAAGGAGAATTCTTTCTCTTTTCCAATCAACACATGGCTTGGTGTTTTTCATTTCCATTTCTTTAGCTCTTCTTTTGAACTTCTCATCTTGCCTCCTTTCTCATCACTTTGATGTTTTAGCCATATTTTTGGCTTCTTTTTTTTTTTTT
>PKML01055008.1:308044-334927 GCA_002933935.1 Eutrema yunnanense | reverse complement strand
ACTTGAGTTATGTCTCAAGTAAGTCAAAAGTAGTTAAAGAAATATTCAAAAAAAAAAAATAGTCAAAAGTAATGATAGAGAAAACCAAAATTTTAAGATATTAGGAGTGAGACAGCATACATCTCTACATTTAATGTGAATCAGGAGAGAGCCCAAAAAATAAAACTTCCTCATTCCCATACCTTGAATGGTGTCTATCAGTTGTTGCTCCCATGAAAAGCTTCGTTATACTGTGAACGCATTAGATATGACTAAAATCCTACAAAAAAAACATATTACTACAATTGTCTGATGAATAGTGATCTATTTCTCATTTCTAAAAACTATCAATGAAAGTTAATTATTTTAATGTAGACATACAATCATAATGATATAAAATGAACGCAACATATATTTATAGAGTGTGATATATAGTTTAGTGTTTTAGGGTTAGTCGCACAAAATATATTTAAAATATATTAGTCTTTTCTGAAATTATAAAGAAGATATTAAATTTGCTATGATTTTAACGATTTTGGTAAAATCATGATTGAAAAATATCTAGAGATTATTCGTTTATATGAAATACGTGATCAGAGAGAATTATTTTATTTGAAATATTTCAAATATTTAAATTAAATTGAAATTAATATTCAGTTGTTATTTTGTAAAGATACACTGATTTATTGTGATTCAAGTTATATAACCTATATTTAAGGAAAATCCAAGATCTTCTGATTTTGTGCCATAATTCTGCCAATTAGATATTTTATGAACTACAAAATTGTGACATAAATTTTTGGTACCATTTATAAATTTTGTGTGCTTTCTATAAACAAAAGGAAATAATTGTTTAAAAATAGTTTGATTTTAATTGTTGATGCAATCACGGAAAATCTACATTAATTATTATAAAATTTTGGAATATCCTTCTACGTACTTCAAGCTTATTTCTTTTCTTTTTAAATTATTATAATTTATTATCCCTTCATTTTTAGATTTAATACTTAGATTTATTTTTTAAATCTTATTTAATATTAACGAAATTTAAGTGATAAAATCTGAATTTAGATTTATATATTGCGTAATAATGTTAAAAATGTTTTATGTAATCTTAAATTTCATAAAAATGTTAAATAATAAAATTATATTCAATTTTTTAAAATAATAAATTTTGAAAACATATGTTATATCTATCCAAAATTAATATTAATATTCGTTAATATTAACAAGACTGTAACAAAACTAATATTAATTTTGTAATAGCAAATAATATGCAGTATTTAAAAACATGTAGTAATAATTATAAAATACTAAAAATTTAGATTAGATTAAAAACATATTGTGGAAATCTAAAACCTTAAAACCGGGATGATATTAAAAGAGAAGTCAAAAAGATTTTGTTTTTTAAATATGAAGTGTTTGGATGCAGATACTAAAAGTGTTTATGTTTTAGTAGAATAGATTAATTTGGTAATCTTGGAAGTAATAATATAGAACCACGTGAAAATAAATCACACGTTTATATGAAGAAAATAAACATTTATTGAATAAATTGGATGTTCACATAAATAAATAACATGACAATTAAGGGTTGACACAGATTGGATTTCCAGAATTTTTAAGGGATCCAGATATGGATCCGCCGGATCTGTAAGTTTTCTATTGGGATCCAAAAATCCCGGATACTCGAAACTCGGTTATCCGTAAAAAAACAGGATATCCGACGGATATCCATATCCGATCCAGGATAAAATCTTAAAATCATAATTATCACATTTTTCACAAAAAAATAAAGAGATGGAATGGTGAGGCGATGCAAAATTAGTGTAGATTTCTCTTAAGATAAATTTGGTATCAAAAACATCAATTTTAAGACACTTAATGCAAACTCAAAAAAATTGTTTTTGAATCCTAGAACGAATATGAGAGAGAAAAGAAGAGAAAAACAAGAGAAGAGTGGATCTCGTATGATTGTCTTTAACAATGTAGTCATGTACGATGTAACTGGATATTCTTTAAAAGAATTTAGGAATTTGGACTTGGTGAACGCGGCTTTCTAGACATGGGCATATCTAAGCAGGATACGGTCGCAGATGTATTGGTTATGTTGAGAAGAAGGAGACATCGACAAGCATTGCTTAATTATATAGAATTGGAGATAGTGAAGGTTCGGCAAAGGAGAAACCCGACATAGGAGGATGTGGTGAAGTGGAAATGTAAAGAAGGCCAATTCAAACCGAAGTATGTATAAGAAACCTGGAGTCAAATTCGAAAAACTAGACCAAGAGTGAATTGGTGCAAAGGGGTTTGGTTCTCACAAGCTACCCCTAAGTATCCGTTCATGGTTTGGTTAGCTTTTCACAACCGATTAGCTACCGGAGATAGGGTCAAGAATTGGAGTGTGAATGCAAATACTAGTTGTGTTTTTTGCGATGACCCGATGGAGACAAGAGATCATCTATTCTTTTATTGTTCTTATACGAGGAAATTTTGGTGGAGTTTGGTAAAATGACTAGCGAAGGAAAAATTTGTTTGCGAGTGGGGAACTGTTAGTGATCTTCTCGTTCATCCGACACGTGATTTTACCACGGCCTATTTGATAAGATACGCTTTCCAAATCTCGGTTAATTCGATTTGGAGAGAAATGAATAATCGAAGATACGAGGAGAAACCTTCAACAACATACCGATTTACCAAGATGATTGACAACAATATTTGAAACCAATTACGTTCGATTCGAAACAATGGAGATATGAGGTATGAGGATTGATTGAGAACATTGTTTTTTACAAGATATACCCAAAGATAGTTGTTTGTTTTAATATCAAAAATGTTCGATAAAAGTTGTAAAAACGTTATTTTTCTTTTGAATATAATTTAACATTAAATTCAAATAAATAAATAAATTCAGTCAAAATTAATAAAATTGCAACGAACCAAGTAAATTACCAAAACAAATTGCAATGGACAAGTGGTTGGTGGAATCAGTGACCATTCTGAAAGGCATATATAAGTTTGGATGAACAGCTCATTGAGATGAGGATGTTTGATTACGGTTGCAACAACGATCCAAACCTACAAGTTTAGCTATTAGTAAAAGTTGCATTTCTTTCTTTCCACAAATAGCACACGGTTTAAAGTATAAGTTTACAAATGCAATTAGGCTTGGTATTATTATTATTATTATTTGTATTTTATTTTCTATCTTGAGTTCTAGCATATCAAATTCAAAACATATCTCTATAATATTATTTAAGAAGACGTTTTTAAAAATGAACTTTGTTTTGTAAGTTATTACATGAAATGCCACTACAAATAATAAAGAATAATTGAAATAGGAAATGATATAATAGTCTTTTAAAATGATTGATTAAAATATGGAAAGTATATATTAAAAATTAAAGATGTTATTTATTATTTAATTTCTTAATTATTTTTAATACTATATATTTTAAAATAATAATCAATTCATATTCAAAATCTTGCTATTACAAATGAATTCAAAGAAAAAAAAATCTATTCAAAATCTTGCTAAATTTTTCACTATAATTTATTATATTTTATTTGAAAACGAAAGCTCAAAAATATTTTACTAATTTTATAAAAAATTAGACACAAGAATACTGTATTTTATTCAAGAGTTCGTAGACTAATCACAAAAACTAGAGTCATTATGGTGCATATTAGAGTTATGTTTTCAAGATTATAAGTTTTTTGCGGGTTAACCCGAATAATATTTTAGTTCACTGCAAAACGGGTTAAATAGACAAATTATTACAAATTGACATATTTATCTATAATCATTAGTTAGCTATATTTTAAAATTCAGATAAAAATAATTTTAATAAATTTCAAAACAATTTTTTTTTAAAAAATTACTCCGCGCTATAATTAGCACGGGTCAAATCCTAGTTTGAATTAAGCAAAGAACCCAATAATCTATCATGTTTATATTGTGTTTGCCAAATATATTCCATCATTCATTTTACCTACACAAATATACTTTATCCAAAAAGAGCTGTCATCCAAAAACGAAAATAACTTAAAACTAAAATCATTTTATAGGCTAGGAATGGAATCATATACTGTGGAGATTTGGATTCCTACTTTTCACAATTTCACGGCTGTAAAAAAAAGAAGTCAAATACTTCTGCTGCTTCCCTTATATCTTCTCCTTTACGAGTATAAAAAAGTAAGTCGTACTTGGGAATCTTTTTTCCACCTGAGAAAAATCAAAAATAGCTAACACTCTTGAGCTGTGGAATCTCTCGTGTTTGTCGTTTTATTTAATCTCAAACAATTATCTGATGTTATAAAAGCCAACTCTTCCTCTCACCTCTATGCTCAAAGTAAGAGAGCAATTCTCAAAACTATTTTGCTTCTTTCTGCATAGAAATAGAGCTAGTGAGACAATGGCTCCTAACGTTTCTTCGCCAGGCCAGAGATTTCCGGTGACCAACCTCCGTTCCAAGAAACCATGGACACCTCGCTTCGAGTCCAAGATTTCTCCTTACAAAGTCAACAGTCCCTTTATTGTGCAAATCAAGAACAAGAATGAGTGGAAATCTCGGCTCAACGCTCTCAAAGACACCAACAAACTGGTAACATATTACTTAATGCGCTTCTTGTGGTTTTCTAGGTTTACTTTGAGAATATTATAAGGTACATTCAATTCTCGTGTTTATATATAGCTAGTGATCGAGTTCACAGCCAAATGGTGTGGACCATGTAAATCCCTTGAACCGAAGCTTGAAGAGTTGGCAGCTAAGTACACCGATGTTGAGTTCGTGAAAATTGATGTTGATGTGTTAATGGTAATTATCCAATCCAGTTTTCCTCATTTTCTTTCTCAAAGTCCAAAGAAAAATAATTTTGAAAGATTTCGAAAACAATTCGTGTTTTCTTTGAGTTATAAAATAGTGTTTGGTTGTAATACAGAGTGTGTGGATGGAGTCCAGCCTTCAGACTTTGCCCGCGATTGTATTCATGAAGAGAGGCAAAGAAGTAGACAGAGTTGTGGGTGTGAAGTTTGATGAGTTAGAGAGGAAGCTCCAAAAATACACACAATCCTTCTTCTGAAAAATATGAAGCTTTTTTTACTTGCATGCCAAACAAAGCTCCTCATGATCACCTTTGCCAAGAATAGTTTCCTACTATATTTGAATAAATGTTTGAACTTGGATTTGCATGTACCTGTCCAAGAATAGTTTCCTACTATATTTGATTAAATAAAACATAATATGTTTAAAATTCAAATAAATACGATTTTTTAATCTAGATCATAACACAAAATACCATTCAAATATTAAAAGAAAACTAAAATATGATTTGTGATATTTAAATTAAGTACGCATTCGCGCTGTCGGTGGAGATAATGCACTATTAAATAAAATGAAGAAGTGTGTTTAGAAACTTGAACACAACAGTGCTCTTTTATGTTTATGAATTTCCTTTTGTTTGGTGAGAAATGTAATTTCTTCTCCGGACCTGATTTGATTAGTGATTATGATGCAAGAAGAGAGCAAGAAGCTTTGGTGTTTCAAAATCTCACAAGCAAAATCATCGTGCATCCTATCGTGAATTCGTCTATCGTAGTTGAAGGTACAGCGATGCTCTCTGCACCAAATCAAGCTCTCTCGTCTCTTTGGATATATCAACATCGGTATCAAATACGATTATCATAAACTCATTTGGGTTTTTAATTCATAGATTTGAGTAAAAGATTTTATTGGATTTCCTCACGTTTTCGAACATGTTTCTTTTCGAATGTGTCACAAACTGTTGATCAATCTACTTATTGTGAAATAAACATAGAGTCTAATCGCGGAAAGCAACTCTCACAACTTTTAATTTCATTTAGGATCGTTCGATTGTGTAAAGAATCACGAGAAAATAGAAAACGCTAAGAAGCACAAGACATAGAGCATATTCCTACATATTAAAATCTTTATTTTTGTTAATAATTGGTGTTTTGGCACGTTTATTGTGATATTAAAAATTATATGTTACATTTTCTACGTTATATTATATGTTATATTAATGTTAAGATTCTCCGGTTTTTGTTCTCTTGATGTAGTCTATTTGTAGTTAATTAGTTTTTGGTTTTTTACTTTCTGGTTATTTCTATAATTTTCTGTTAAAAACAAAAACAAATTGATATAAAATTTAATATTTAACCCAAAAAAATATATATTACTTAATACGAACGAAAGAAGCCTTTTTCAAACTTCATAAAAGATGCCTTTTCAGTTTTCACATATTTAATTAATTAAAATAAAGTATTTGCTATTTTAAGCATGAAAACTTATTATAAATATGCCTGGGATGCATTTTGTGTAATATAAAAGATTTATTTAAAATGTTGACCTAAATTAATTATAAGCACAAGGCTCCTACATATTAGGAAGACGTAATTAGGTATGTAGCAATTTGAAGATTAAAATTAAGTGAATAGTAGTAATGTAACTTATTGCTCTTGAGTAGGGTAAGCCAAGTTTTTTTTCCTCGATTAATTTAACATGCTATATTGTTATATGACCTTTTGAAAATATACTAGATTCTATTCTGTGCATCCGCACGAGTCAATTTTTTTGTATACTAAATTCTTATTTGTCTAATTTAAGTGTTTACGATCAAATATGTTAAATTTATAATTCCTAAGCGCACGGGTTAGATTTTATTAATTTGTTAATTTATTGTGCAAAATGTGTTTTGATGTTTATACTACACTTCAGAATTAAGTTATTCATTTTTTGATTAGAAATCTAATATAAGTTTAGTCCTAAATATAATTGTGTAGTTATTATACAAATTTGAATCTATAATTTAATTCAAAAATAATAAAATTATAGAGATCAATTATAAACATTTATATACTAATTAGGAAATTTTATCTTTTTAAAAAGAAACTTAACTGTTTTATTTTAAAAAGGGACAAACAAAACACAAACATTAAGACAGACAAATCAGAAAGATTAATTTTGATGATGCAATTTTATATGTTATTTGATCTAAAACTAATTACTTTCTGTGCTCAAAAGAAAAAAAAAACTAATTAGATTCTTAAACTAAGACAAACCTTATAGGTGCTAGATTTTACATAAATATATTATGTGAAAAAGACACGTACACAATTTTATTTTCCAACCTACCCAGAAGATTTATCGCTGTTTATCGGTGACTTTCCCAGAAGCTTAGCTTAAATAGGATATGCTCGTGTGTTCTTATGCGCGTGTAAGGTTTCTGTATCAATGATAGTTACGATATATATATATATATATATATATATATATATATATATATATTCATTTCTACAAAAAAATGCTATTAATTAGTATATGGGAATTCCTTATATTGTTAATTTTGTATTATCAAGTTTAAATTATTATTAAGATCCGGTATGAAATCCTATCTATTAAATTATCTTGGGTAAATTTTTTAAGTGAAACCAATTAAATTGTAATAAAAAGAATATTAACAATATAACACTTGTTTAATTTTGACAAAAAAAACTAATAATAACATCTCTATAATATTATTTAAGAAGACATTTTTAAAAATGAACTTTGATTTGTAAGTTATTATATGAAATGCCATTACAAATAACAAAGAATAATTGAAATAGGAAATGATATAATAGTCTTTTAAAATTATTGATTAGAATATTAAAAATATATATTTTACATTAAAAATGTCATGAATTCCTCAACACCTTGTGCATACTCATCCGTCAGTAAATTCGTCACTGGATCTTGCCATGGTCTATCCATCCACGATCGAAAATAATCTCTATTGTTTGGATTTGAAGAAGACATTTTTTTTTTGGGTGTAAATTGTGAATGAGGGTGGTGTTGTATTTATAATTAAAATTTCCGCGGATTTCCGACCAATTTCCGACCATTCTAAAAATTCAAACGGCTCTGAAACGGCTAGTGCAACAGGCAGATTAACGTATATATTTCGTCGGAATTTAGTCGGATTCCTTACTGGTCGGAAATTGGATTAAATTTCCGACCAATTTCCGACCAAACTGATATTCGCCAACGGCTACAAACGGCTAATGCAACGGGTATATTAACGTATATATCTCGTCGGAAAATTGTCGGAAAATTCTCCGTAATACCGACCAATTTCCGACGATTTTTAGTCGGTCTCGAATACGTCGGAAATCCGTCGGGATTTCCGACCACATTTCCGACCAATTTAAAATGGTCGGGAATTACCGACCAATTTCCGACCGGTTTATTTTAATCGGAATGTCGTCGGAAATGTGGTCGGAAATCGGGATGTTTTCTTGTAGTGCTTATAGGCTAGGAAGGGAATCATATACTGTGGAGATTTGGATTCCTACAATTCACAATTTCACGGCTGTAAAAAAAAGAAGTCAAATACTTCTGCTGCTTCCCTTATATCTTCTCCTTTACGAGTATAAAAAAGTAAATCGTACTTGGGAATCTTTTTTCCACTTGAGAAAAATCAAAAATAGCTAACACTCTTGAGCTGTGGAATCTCTCGTGTTTGTCGTTTTATTTAATCTCAAACAATTAAGAATATCTGATGTTATAAAAGCCAACTCTTCCTCTCACCTCTATGCTCAAAGTAAGAGAGCAATTCTCAAAACTATTTTGCTTCTTTCTGCATAGAAATAGAGCTAGTGAGACAATGGCTCCTAACGTTTCTTCGCCAGGCCAGAGATTTCCGGTGACCAACCTCCGTTCCAAGAAACCATGGACACCTCGCTTCGAGTCCAAGATTTCTCCTTACAAAGTCAACAGTGTAAATTACTTTTCTGATCTCAGTTCATGAAATCAATCCCAAGATGAACTAAATTCGATTTAATCCTACCACAATCTTTTTGCTATAAAAGAAGAAACACTAACCTTGATCCATGCTTTGATTAGGTTTGTTATGAATTGATTTCTTCTTGCCTTAACCTTTCACTTTTATGATCTCTTTTGATGGAGAAGAGATCTAAATCTTTCCGACTTTCGTTTCTCTCTGAAGTAAACTTTTCGTTTCCGAATGTTTTTCAATAATGATGCTAAAGCATCTATATATAGTAGGAGATTACTTCATAGCTAAGTAATTTACTTCATAGCTAAGACTTAATCTTAACCGTCCATCCATTACTTCATAGCTAAGACTTAATCTTAACCGTCCATCCATTACTTCATAACTAAGTAACTTCATAGCTATCCATTCGTTACTTCATAGCTAAGTAACTTCATAGCTATCCATTCGTTACTTCAGATGATCATTAATGAAAGACTTTAATACCATAAGGTAAGGAAAAGGGTTATCAATACACCCAAATTCTAATACTGTTATCGAAACCGATCCATCACGGTGTTCGTCTTTTATATTAGAATTTCTCTAAGTTTAATATGNGCCAAACAAAGCTCCTCATGATCACCTTTGCCAAGAATAGTTTCCTACTATATTTGAATAAATGTTTGAACTTGGATTTGCATGTACCTGTCCAAGAATAGTTTCCTACTATATTTGATTAAATAAAACATAATATGTTTAAAATTCAAATAAATACGATTTTTTAATCTAGATCATAACACAAAATACCATTCAAATATTAAAAGAAAACTAAAATATGATTTGTGATATTTAAATTAAGTACGCATTCGCGCTGTCGGTGGAGATAATGCACTATTAAATAAAATGAAGAAGTGTGTTTAGAAACTTGAACACAACAGTGCTCTTTTATGTTTATGAATTTCCTTTTGTTTGGTGAGAAATGTAATTTCTTCTCCGGACCTGATTTGATTAGTGATTATGATGCAAGAAGAGAGCAAGAAGCTTTGGTGTTTCAAAATCTCACAAGCAAAATCATCGTGCATCCTATCGTGAATTCGTCTATCGTAGTTGAAGGTACAGCGATGCTCTCTGCACCAAATCAAGCTCTCTCGTCTCTTTGGATATATCAACATCGGTATCAAATACGATTATCATAAACTCATTTGGGTTTTTAATTCATAGATTTGAGTAAAAGATTTTATTGGATTTCCTCACGTTTTCGAACATGTTTCTTTTCGAATGTGTCACAAACTGTTGATCAATCTACTTATTGTGAAATAAACATAGAGTCTAATCGCGGAAAGCAACTCTCACAACTTTTAATTTCATTTAGGATCGTTCGATTGTGTAAAGAATCACGAGAAAATAGAAAACGCTAAGAAGCACAAGACATAGAGCATATTCCTACATATTAAAATCTTTATTTTTGTTAATAATTGGTGTTTTGGCACGTTTATTGTGATATTAAAAATTATATGTTACATTTTCTACGTTATATTATATGTTATATTAATGTTAAGATTCTCCGGTTTTTGTTCTCTTGATGTAGTCTATTTGTAGTTAATTAGTTTTTGGTTTTTTACTTTCTGGTTATTTCTATAATTTTCTGTTAAAAACAAAAACAAATTGATATAAAATTTAATATTTAACCCAAAAAAATATATATTACTTAATACGAACGAAAGAAGCCTTTTTCAAACTTCATAAAAGATGCCTTTTCAGTTTTCACATATTTAATTAATTAAAATAAAGTATTTGCTATTTTAAGCATGAAAACTTATTATAAATATGCCTGGGATGCATTTTGTGTAATATAAAAGATTTATTTAAAATGTTGCACTAAATTAATTATAAGCACAAGGCTCCTACATATTAGGAAGACGTAATTAGAGGTATGTAGCAATTTGAAGATTAAAATTAAGTGAATAGTAGTAATGTAACTTATTGCTCTTGAGTAGGGTAAGCCAAGTTTTTTTCCTCGATTTCACATTTGGGTGAAATTTAACATGCTATATTGTTATATGACCTTTTGAAAATGTACTAGATTCTAATCTGTGCATCCGCACGAGTCAATTTTTTTGTATACTAAATTCTTATTTGTCTAATTTAAGTGTTTACGATCAAATATCTCAAATATCTTAAATTTATCTTTTACAGGTCTTAGCACGTTTGGAGCATAATTGGAGATATTGGAGCTTTCTGGAGTATTTTGGAGCAAAGCTGAAGTTCGTGTTGCTGAGTACCCGATTTCACGTCGAGCATCGATCGATACCCCCTGGTATCGATCGACACTCATCACAGCAGACACGACCCGCGACTTTAATGAAGAGTTGAAGAATTGTAACTTGGTCCAGAAGTCTTTAATATTTACAAGAAGCCCCAAAACGTGATTTAGGTTATTTATAGGGATTTAACAGCCACTTTGTTGGCTATGCTTTATTTTCTATGCTTTATTCTACTTTGATTCTACTTTTGGTTTTTGGAGAGACAACTCTGAACTCCTGTTTTTATTGATTTCTTTGATGATCTATTCAATCATGTTGCTTTCAATCTCCATGTATGAATAGATCCACTTTAGGTTCAGGATTCTCATAAGGGTTTTCTCTGAATGCTAGGTTGATTAGTTTATTAGGATTCACTATCTGAATTAGTTCTTCACCTTAGGTTGTGTCCAAAGCTAATTCTAGGTTGACGAATCTGGAACTTAGATCTTAGGATAATTGATTAGGCACGACAGTGCGATTAATTACCTGATAGAACCTTAGGTGAGCAAATTGATTATTCGCAAAGAGATTTGGTTTAATTGATTTGTGAACATATCAAACCTGATATTAAAAGCTGATTTAGACTTTAGGATTCGCAAAGAGATTTAGAATTCCTAGGATTTAGATTTAGATAATTCTCGCAACGACAGTTGGTTAATTATACTTTAGTGATTTGAGTTCAAGACTTGCGCTAAATCTGAATCATGTTAGTTTATCTGCATTCATTGATTTCCTGAGAAATACCATGAGCCTATCTTTCTCCAATTGAATTACAACACTTTTAATTTCTGCACTGTTTTCAATTACATCTGAATTGCTTAGCTTGATTCGATACTATATAATCTATTGTGTGATTTCTCTGAGTCCTTGTGTTCGACCCCTGATATACTGCAGCAACTGTTTTAGTACTGTTTAGGGTATTAATTTGAGCATATCAAATTTGGCACCGTTGCCGGGGACTCAATTTCGCCATTAGATTTTAGCTGTCGAGTCTCGATTAGGGTCGTTGGTATCGATCGATACTACCTAGTATCGGTCGATACTTAGGCTATTTCTTTGTTGATATCGATCGACACCACTTGGTATCGATCGATACTCAACGTATTTTTTTTGGTTACTTACGTGCCTTGTCTAGTGTTTTGTTTTCAGGTGCATGCCTAATTGTGAAACCAGGAAGAACAAGAGCACTCCGCTAGTCAATCTATCGTTAGAGAAGCTAGCACGTTTAGAATGCGCAAACAGAAAGACAAAGCAAACATCAGGGATGACCAACCCAGTGGTTTTAAGAGCTGATGAAGCTGGAGTCTTGAGAGACCAAGAGGGTCAAGTGTGCAATGAAAGAGGGCAGTGACTTGATGAAGCTGGAAACGTCATTGTCCCTCCTGCTGTTGTTGGTCAGATTGTCGCACCAGCTGCGCAAGCCAACGTTGGGAATGCTGGGATTGATCGAGGTAGAACACTTGCTGAGCACAACAGACCTGATCAGTTCTATGCCAATCGATCTGCGATTCTCATCCCAACTTTTCAGAGGAATGACTTTGAGCTGAAACCTGCGTACTACACTTTTGTAAGTCAGAATCCTTTCCATGGCCTATCTCATGAACACCCCATGGATCATATCGAGAGGTTCGAAGATTTGGTCACTGGGTTGAAGTACAATGGAGTGCCCAATGAGTTCCTCTTCTGCAAACTTTTCCCATACTCTCTTAGTGGGGATGCTGCTTATTGGCTGAAGCAGTTGGCTCCTGGTTCACTAACTACATGGGAGGAGACGAAGAATGCATTCATGATCAATTTCTATGATGATGCAAGATCCGAGGAGCTCAGGAACAAAATTTCTCAGTTTTCTCAAGGACCAACAGAGGCACTCAAGGCTGCTTGGATTCGTTTCAAGTCATATCAGAGAGATTGTCTGCACCATGGGTTCAATCAGGTTCAGCTGATGGGTACTTTCTACAGAGGAATTGATTGGAGGTATCAGATGGCTTTGGATACATCGAGTAATGGGAACTTCAACACCAAGTATCCAGATGATGCGCTTGTGTTGATTGAGAACTTGGCGTCTAGTAATTGCACCAAGAATGCTGATTTCGAGCGGAAGAAACAGGCTGCAGGAATTGATGGATTGCATATTTCTGAAGTTCAGGCCAAGCTGGATTTCCTGATCGGAAAGTCGAAGAAGACTATACACTTTGCTGATGGAGTCGATAATATCGGTGGAGCTGAAGTGGAGGGTGTTAACTATGTTGGTGGTTCTGGATTTCAGGGTCAGCAATTTGGGTACAACAACAACCGAAACTTCAACAACAAAACTCGCAATTACGGGAACTCTTCGTACCAACCCATCTCTCCAAAAACCATGGAGAGTCAGATGGAATCCATGATGGAACAAATTCTTCAGGGACAGCATAAGTTGCAGGGGGATTTCAATGGGAAGTTTGACTCTCTGTACATTGAACTGAATGGGAAAATTGAAGCTATCAATCAGACCCAGAGGAAGCTGGAAACTCAGGTCGCTCAGACAGCAGCAGCGGTGAAAAGGCAGGAAGGTTTTCTTCCAGGGAAAACTGAGAATCCAAGAGCACATGTCAATGCAATCACCATAGGAAATGCTAAAGAAGCCACTGCACTGGTTGAGAAGGGTTTTGATGCAGGAAATTTCGACGAACTTGTTGAAGATGACGACTGGAATTCTGAAATCGCCCAGGTATCGATCGATACCAGTCCAGACGCCTGCACGATTGGATGGAAAATCACATGTGTCGATCGATACCCCTCCAGTATCGATCGATGTTGAGACGCAGGTCGAGAAGAAGGCTGAAATTGTCAAGGAGAGGGTGTATATACCCAAGATACTTTATCCTATGCCTCATATTATGACAAGGAAGGAATGAGAGGACGCTAGATGCAAGGCTTTGCTGGATAAGCAGAATGTGGAGCTTCCTTCTAATGATGATGTATCTGCCAGGGACGATTCAACTGCAGTAGTATCGATCGATACCGTACCTGGTGTCGATCGATACCCCTCGCAGATCGGACCATAAATTGTGAAAACACCTGAGTTGATCGAAGAAAGAGTTCGCAAGCCCAAGAAGCGGAATCCTATTCCTCAACACCTCAGAGATCCCATTTCTCCAAATCAGCTGCGTGGCTTTGAGAAGATGGTACGAAGGATCTCCCAGGAATCGTCTTTTGAAGAAGCTCTAGAACACCGTCCTCTGCTAAGTCACTTCAAAGATTGCAGAGAAACTCTGGAAGAGATCGAAGTGCTCTTTATCGAGGCAAGACGCAAGTCACTACCGCTGAGGCAGTTGACCCAGAGGGAAGACCCATGGAAATTCGCGGTTCCATGCTCTATCTCTGGAGTTGAGATCAAAGAGTCTCTCGTTGACTCAGGGGCTAGTGTTAATGTCATGTCAAGGGCAATTGCAGAGCGGTTGAGAGCTGATATTCGATCTCCCACGACATCTATCACATTCGCGAACTCTTCAACCTCAATTCCATATGGTACAATCTCTGATTTGATGATCAAAGTAGGAGATTGTCTGGTGCCCACTAATTTTCAGGTTGTGGAGATGAGCGAAGGATATGAAGTGTCTTTGCTCCTGGGACGGCCGTTTATGGCTACTGCTGGCGCAATCATAGACACACCTAATAAGAGAATCTCTTTCTCTTACATTGACGGAGATGTCTACTATGATGCCATACCTCCTAGAGGAGTTTCCGGACGTGTCTCTAGCATCGAGGTTGTTACGGGAAAATCGTTAGCGGCTGATCTTTTGGAAGAACCTCCTGACGAGCCAACTGTCATAGACGATTAGGTTGAACCTTCCAGCATCCCCACGAAAGTTGTCAAGAAGGCTAAGGCAACAAAGAAGAAGGTGAAGAGCAAAAAGGTCGAGAATCCCCATGTCACTCTGATCCCTCAGAAGTGTGATGGGGATTCGATTGAGTACAAGGTGAAGTGCAAAGGAGCTTCGAAACCATTCTCTAAGGCTAGAGTTCTTCTTACTTCTGAGCTGAAAGAGAAAGGAAAAGAGTTTGTGGAGAGTATATTGAGCAAAACTCTGAAGATAGCGATGTCAAGTTGTGGAGCCTGTTTTGGTGCAAGCTCGCATTCTTATCCTGCCTGAAGGGCGTTACAGTCAAGTTAATGACGTTAAATAAGCGCTTGGTGGGAGGCAACCCACTGGTGAGTCTGCTTTTGATTCTTTTTCTTTTTATTATTCGTTTTGAGTTTGTGTCAGGATAAACAATGACCAAAACTCGAAATCGCCTTAGTGTCGATCGATACCCCATTGGTATCGGTCGACACCAATCGCTAATGTACGGTTCATTATGTCGATTCAAGCTTGGTATCGATCGATACCAAGCCGTGTGTCGATCGATACTCAATGTTCCAGCAAGGTAACTTCTTGTTTTTCCCAATTTTTTTTTATGTTCTTTTGTTTTCTTTCACTGATTCTAGGCTAGATAACACTGGGGACAGTTGATATGATCCTGGATGAGCAGCTCGAACCAGATGTTAAGGGAGTCGAGGGAAAGCAAGCTGAGGGATCCGAGGGATCCGAGGGAGGTTTAGCCGAGGGATTTTCAATTGAGGGATTCATTGCCGAGGAACATTCCACCGAGGGAACTTTTGCCGAGGGACATTCAACCGAGGGAAAATCAAATAATTCGAAGAAAGGAGCTAAGGCCAAAAGATTCAAATTGGTCTTAGGGAGGTTGTATCATCAAGGGTACTTGGGTCAGGACGTAGAAGATGCATTCAAACCTCACCGGTATTGAAATCAGGCCCAAGTAGATCGACCATTGGCTAAGTGAATTATTTGTGCTCTTTTCCTTCGCTTCAGTTTTGTCCCAATGGGTTTTCCGAAGCAAGGTTTTTAACGAGGCAAATATTTCACTTCCAATAAAACCCAATGTGTTGATCTAAGCCCATGAAGCCCACAAAATTCACAAGAGAAGGATCCACAAAATTCAACAAATATAAAGTATATCAAAGGGGCATTTTTCGCATGGAATCCTAAGGGGCATTCAAACTTTGTTTTAAATTTTAGTCAAGTCTTTGTCTTTATTTCTTTATCATTTTCGAGGTGGTTAATTGCTGTGCATGCAACCCCTCTTGTTTTTTCTTTATAATCCCTTGTACTCTCATTTTCGAAATTATCTAGTCTTTGAATAAAAATCTCTTTTCTCTCTAGATCAAATCTCGATTGTGAGTCATATCAATCGAAAACCTTTGTTTGTTTTTGGTGAGTCATATCCGAAAATAGCAAAGAGGAATATCAAGGGCTTTCCGCACCCCTTGTGAGACCATTCAATCCACATCCCTTGAAGCGATTCGTCGTTTGCAAGGCTTATCCCGTCTTACCCAAACCGTAGAGTGTGCGATCTAGGGAATTCGTGTCAACAGTGTTGTTCAAGTCTGGGGGAGGTGTCTGCTGACATTGTGTTTGTTTTTCTTAGAGTCAGTTGTTTTATCGAGTCATTCGTTGTTTTATTGAGTCAAAACTTTGTTGGAGATGATGATCATGTGCTTGAATTGTTGTTTTGATTTTGTTTTTGAGTGCACAGTGTTACAGGATCAGTTCTAGATCGACTAATGAAAAATCTAAGGACTGACCAGTTGACTAGAAAACATCCATGTCTCCAGCAGAGTTTTTCTGAAGTCTGAGCCAAACTTTTGCACTTTATCGATGTGGTTAGTGTTCATAGAGTTTGATTCATCATTCATATCTGACAAAAGAACCCATGTGTTTAAAATAAATGATATTTATCTCCCTGTTACAAGTTGATAAGGGCATAAAAGATGAAATGATTTTCTTCTGAGTAGAGGGCTAGGAAAGTTTCCAAGGATCCCATTTTTCTACTTCAGAGGGGATGATCACACAAAGGTGAAAGCGAGGTTAGGAAAATTTCATGTGATACCATTATTCGCCTACACCTTTGATTACTTTTGAGGGAAGAACCGGGGATTCGGTGGCTTAAACCATCAATACTCGCGTCTCAAACCTTAATATGTAAATGTAAGAAACATAATAAGAAATAAGTCTGGGGGAGAGAAATAATACCAAAAAGTGTGAAAAGGGTGGTTCCTTGTTATGATATTGTATGGTAAAGAATCTAGAAGGTTCTTGAACATTGACTGCATCGATGGAACTGGCGATGAGGGCTTTATTTGAACAATGCTGTGGGATAATGTTTGAAGTCTGGGAAAACTGCGAATGTCTACGGAGAAGTACATGGTGGTTAGATCAAAATCTGATTAGGTAACATTTGGGTGTTTGGGAAAAGGGTCATTTCAATAGTTCGTGAACAGGTGAGTCTCCGCGTTTTCAAACCTCTTTCTCTGGTTTAGTTTTATGTTTTGCTTGAGGGCAAGCAAAAGCTAAGTCTGAGGGAGTTGATATATCATGGTTTTTACCCCTTTTAAGCCATGATATAAGTCCGTTTTATAGAGTCTTTCTGCTATTTCGTAGTATTTTAGAGTCTTTTACAGGTCTTAGCACGTTTGGAGCATAATTGGAGATATTGGAGCTTTCTGGAGTATTTTGGAGCAAAGCTGAAGTTCGTGTTGCTGAGTACCCGATTTCACGTCGAGCATCGATCGATCGATATTTCGTAGTATCGATCGACACTCATCGCAGCAGACACGACCCGCGACTTTAATGAAGAGTTGAAGAATTGTAACTTGGTCCAGAAGTCTTTAATATTTACAAGAAGCCCCAAAACGTGATTTATGTTATTTATAGGGATTTTACAGCCACTTTGTTGGCTATGCTTTATTTTCTATGCTTTATTCTACTTTGATTCTACTTTTGGTTTTTGGAGAGACAACTCTGAACTCCTGTTTTTATTGATTTCTTTGATGATCTATTCAATCATGTTGCTTTCAATCTCTATGTCTGAGTAGATCCACTTTAGGTTCAGGGTTCTCATAAGGGTCTTCTCTGAATGCTAGGTTGATTAGTTTATTAAGATTCACTATCTGAATTAGTTATTCACCTTAGGTTGTGTCCAAAACTAATTCTAGGTTGACGAATCTGGAACTTAGATCTTAGGATAATTGATTAGGCACGACATTGCGATTAATTACCTGATAGAACCTTAGGTGAGCAAATTGATTATTCGCAAAGATATTTGGTTTAATTGGTTTGTGAACATATCAAACCTGATATTAAAAACTGATTTAGACTTTAGGATTCGCAAAGATATTTGGAATTCCTAGGATTTAGATTTAGATAATTCTCGCAACGACAGTTGGTTAATTATACTTTAGTGATTTGAGTTCAAGAACTGCGCTAAATCTGAATCATGTTAGTTAGTTTATCTGCATTCATTGATTTTCTGAGAAATACCATGAGCCTATCTTTCTCCAATTGAATTACAACACTTTTAATTTCTGCACTGTTTTCAATTACATCTGAATTGCTTAGCTTGATTCGATACTATATAATCTATTGTGTGATTTCTCTGAGTCCTTGTGTTCGACCCCTGATATACTGCATTAACTGCTTTAGTACTGTTTAGGGTATTAATTTGAGCATATCATATAGACATCTTAGACAAAAGCGAATGAAAAGGAGATGAAGACAATGGCTTTGTCAGGATGTTTGGGTGTTGATTTTCAGTAGCAACATGGAGGGTGTTGAGGAAACCATTCTTCAACTGATCTCTGACTTTTTGACAATCAACTTCAATATGTTTTGTCCTCTCATGGAAGACAGGATTGGAAGCAATATGAATAACCGATTTGTTGTCACAAAACAGTTTAGCAGGTGCTAATGGTGTGATGTTGAAGTCAAGAAGCAGTTGATTCAACCATAATAACTCACATGTCGCATCCGCCATGGCTCTATATTCAGCCTATGTACTGCTTCTGCTTACTACACGCTTCTTTCGAGATTTCCAAGTGATCAATGAAGTTCCCAAGTAAACACAATACCCTGAAACCGATCTCCTAGTGTCTGTACATGTAGCCCAGTCTGCATCCGCAAAGGCATTTAAACATAGATCTGTAGTTGCAGAGTAGAATAAACCTTGACCAGGATTAGACTTCAAGTATTTGATAACCCTTTTAGCAGCTGTTAGATGAACGTCAGTATGCCTAGAGAGATATTAACTGAGTTTGTGGACAGCAAAAATGATATCTGGCCTAGTGAGAGTCAAGTAAAGCAGCTTGCCAATAATTTCTCGATAAACTGTTGGGTTATCAAGTGGAATACCAGATTCAGAGCTGAGTTGATTAGTTGGATCCATAGGAACAACACTTGGCTTGCATGCTAAAAGACCAGTCTCCTCCAAAAGACCTAGAGCATACTTTCTTTGGCACACAGAGATCCCTTTTGTTGAACGAGCAATTTCCAGTCCAAGAAAGTATTTGAGTGGTCCAAGGTCTTTAATCGTGAACTCCTTTGCTAAAACTCCCTTGAGAGATGCTACTGCATTGTCATCATTGCTGGCTATAGCAATGTCATCAACATAGACCAGCAAAGCAATGAAAGAAGAACCAGTTATTTTGATAAAGAGTGTGTTGTCTGCAGTAGACTGAATAAAGTCATCGGCTAAGAGAACAGAGGAGAAACGATGATACCACTGGTGAGAGGCCTGTTTTAGTCCATAAAGAGACTTATGAAGTCTTAGAACTGGCTGATCAGGGAGAACAGTGCCTTCTGGTGGTGTGTATCCCAGTGGTAAGACCATGTAAATTTCTTCATCCAGTGTGCCATGGAGAAAGGCATTGGATACATCTAACTGTGTTAAGCTCCATCCTTTCTTAGCTGCTAATCCCAGCATGAGCTTAACTGAAGCAAGTTTGGCCACAGGGGAGAATGTATCGATGTAGTCAACCCCTTCTTGTTGTGTAAAACCTTTAGCCAATAATCTGGCTTTGTATCTTTCCAGAGATCCATCAGCATTATATTTGAGTTTATAAACCCATTTGCATCCAATAGCATGCTTTCCTGGAGGAAGAGATACAACAGACCAAGTTCCCTTTGTTTCTAGAGCCCCAAATTCCTCATTCATCGCATTATTCCAATAAACAGATTTCACTGCTTGCGCAAAAGATCTTGGCTCTGTATCAGTGATGATGGAGAGTATATATGACTGGTAGGGAGGGGATAGGGAATCATAGGATAATACTGACGAAAGCGGATAAAGGATTGAAACAGATGGAGTTGGAGTGTAGTATTGTGTAAGGTAACAATGATACTCAGAAAGATATTCAGGTGCCTTAATATGTCGCTTAGGTCTACCATTATTCGAAGAATTGTAACCAATTGAGTCATTGACAGGTTGTTGTGTGTGTGAGGTGGTGTTAGGGTGTGTAATATGTGATGAAGATGTAGGAATGATATGAGATGAAGACGTAGATGGAAATGCAGATGGAGATGCAGGAGATGTATGAATAGGTGAAGATGTATGAGTGGACTCAGATGTGTGAGGTGACTGAAATGCAGAGGATGGAGATGGTGATGTATGATCAGGCTGAGATGCAGAAGTGGAAGCTTCATTATCATGAGAATGATTATGAAATGGTAATGGTAAAATAGTCGAAGGAAACAAATCAGGAGCAGGAGATGGAAAAAGGGTGTTGTCTTTGAACGGAAAAACAAATTCATGAAAGAATACATTTCTAGATATGGATATGAGATTTGTTTCTAAGTCAAGAACCTTATAACATTTGTATCTAGGAGGGTAACCTAAGAATACAGATGGTTTAGCTCGTGGTGTAAATTTTGTTCTGAACTTAGGATATGTAGATACATAACAAGGACATCCAAACACACGAAGACAATTGTAATCAGGTTCTTTGTTTTGTAGCTTCTCATATGGTGACTTATTATCTAATAATGGTGAAGGTGTTCTATTTATCAAATATACAGCAGTTTGAACACAATCCCCCCAAAAAGAAACAGGAACATTAGATTGGAAGAACAAAGCTCTAGCTACATTTAAGAGATGTTGATGTTTTCGTTCTACAACTGAGTTCTGCTGGGGAGTGTCAACACATGAGAAATTGTGGATCATGCCTTTTGTTCTAATTAGATCTGTGAATTGAAGTTCATGTGCATTATCTGATCTAATAGCTTTAACAGAAGTTGAATATTGAGTTTCAATGAGTTTTAAAAAACCTGGAACAATAGTTTGAACTGAACTCTTATTCTTTAACATATAGATCCAAGTAACACGAGTTGAGTCATCTACAATAGTGAGAAAGTAACGAAAACTTTCTATAGTTTCCTGAGCAAAAGGACCCCATACATCAAGATGTATTAGATCAAATGGCTTTTCTGCTAAATGATTATGAGAAACATAAGGTAATTTTTTTGTTTTGCTAATGGACAAACAGAACAATGAGAACTAGAACTTGACTTGGATATTGAATTTTTTGTTGAAAGAGATTGTAACTTGGCTGAAGAAGGATGCCCTAAGCGTTGATGCCATAGATCACCATCCGCAACCAAGGATCCACAGAATGGCAGAGACAATGCAGACACTTCTAAGTCATTTTTGGCGAAGACATATAAATTGTGAAAGACATTACACCTCCCAATCATCGAGCCCAGAGAAAGGTCCTGAATAATGCAAGAATCAGGGAAAAAATGAGCCGAGCACATGCTAGTGGTAACAAGAGAACTGACACTAATGAGATTGAAATGAAATGATGGAATATGCAGGACATTATGTAATGTCAATGCAGTAGATAGATGTATTATGCCAGTGTGAACAATTGGTACCCTAACACCATTGGGAAGTGAAACTGTCAAATTCTCAACCAATTGAAATTCTGCAAACAATGTGAGATCTGAGCAAACATGACTAGTGGCTCCACTATCTATTATCCAAGCATCACTAGGAATAAGAGTGGATAAAGATGAAAGGCAGTGGTTTTGATAGTTACGAATGTTATTTTCAAATTTTAGACTTGGTGATGGAAAAGATACAGTACCTGCAGTCGCATTGCAAGCCATGATACCATGTTCAGTGATAGAAGGATATGGATGAGAAACCTGAGACTCTTTGACTTGTATATGACTAGTGAGCTGAGAGATGAGTTGTTGAACTTGTTCAGTAGAGAAAGAACTGAGATCCAGGCTACTGCTTCCCTTAGTTGCATGAATTGGCATCTGAGGTTTTGTAATGACCTCAGTGACCACATTAGCAATAGCATTCTCCTTGTTATAGAACTTATGCGGTCCTTTCCATTGTTGAGAAGATGCCACTGGATTTTGTTGGTGAGAGACAGTAGACTTTTGGATATAAGCTGGTTAAAACCATAAGAAGGATTGGTTGATGTCTTATACCCTTCATATCCTGGTGGATACCCATGAAGTTTGTAACATTTGTTAACAACGTGTCCTGTCATGCCACAATGTGTGCAAACTGGTCTTGGACGCGGTTTATAGTTGGTATAAGCAGCAAAATATTCATTCTCAGACTCACTAGGTGGACCAAAAGCTTGGAACACAACACTTTCAACATTAGTAATGGGTTCATCACTCTTTGTCTTTCATCTTGACATATCATATTGAAAACTTCTTCAATATGAGGAAGAGGTTTGATCATCAGAACCTGACGCTTTGTAGCTTCATAAGCTTCATTTAACCCCATCAAGAAATTCATAACTCTGCTTTTGTCCAATATTTGCTTCCAATTCTTAGCAGCATCGCATTCACACTTTCCACAAGTGCAAAGAGGCATCTCAACAAAATTGGTGTATGTTTCCCACAAAGTGACCAATTCAATATAGTAAGAGCTAATATCGCGAGATCCTTGATGAACCATACACAATTTTTGTTCAATCTCAAAGATACGAGACAAATCATCCTGTTTAAACCGATTCATCAAACTATTCCATATCCCTTGAGCAGTAGACATGTAAAGAAGACTCGCGCTAATAGTTTTCGAGACAGAATTCAACAACCATGTAGCAACCATGTCATTGCATCTAGACCAAGAACCAGCATTCGCGTGATCATCTGGTGTTTTAGGAATCATACCGTTTACAAATCCAAGCTTGTTACGGACATTGAGAGCAAGACGCACCGATCGCTTCCAAGAATGAAAGTCGGCGCCATTGGTTAGCCGATCTGATACGAGAATGAGTCCGGCATGATCATTGCTGTGGAGGTAGTAGGGATTTTCATAGAAATCGGTAGGTTGTCGATTCTGCTCAGAAATATGTTGCGGAGGAACGGATGTAGATGACATCACAATCGATCGAAAGGAAAAACTCAGAGAAACTCGGAAGAAAAAGAAATCGCAATCGATCCAATCGATTCGACAATGAAAATGAAGAGAAAAGAGAGGCGAATCGCAAATCAACACTGTTCACGAGGCACTCTAGATAATTTTTATGAATCAATCGACAGAGAAATGAAGAAGATGAGCGGAAGATCTCTCGTTTTGAGCTATGATACCATATCACAACTATGGATTGTTAGAGAGAGAGAAAGCTAACTTCATTAATTAGAAATGTAATTGTACATCGCTTTATATACATGTATGATTAGTGAGTTAATCAACTAACTAGTAACTAAATGACTAGTCTAATACTCACACGATTCGTTTGCAAAGGGATCTCTGTTGGTTTGCTAATGGTCTAAAAGTAGTAATCAATACTAATACTTTTAAACTAAAAATAATGAAAGAATGGATTTAAATTAATTAATAATCAACGTTGATTTCATACGCGTTTCTATAGTATTTTAACAAAACAGTCATTTTGTAAAGCAATTGATGCGTATTAAAATATATGAGATCAATGGTTAGTAAAAACCGAAGGAAAAACAAAATAATAATTAAAAATCTTGGATTGGCCTATGGCCATGATGTCGACATTGTCGTGTTCACGATTTCTCCATGAAACCCTGAAATATATATATATATATATATATTTGTGTCCGTGCGTAGCACGGGTGGTAATATTCGGGTCGAATTAAGTTGGATCAGGTTAAATTTGGGTGAGTTTTATTGTTTAAAATTCGAGTCAACGTCAGAGCTCGATGAATGGTTTACCAGAAATATATGGTTATGGTGTTACACATATGACTCATGTTTGTTATGATAATTATCGTGTAGTTGGCTATGCTATATCATTATTGATGTAGTTTATAGAACATTGTTTTACTTTGGATGTGTAGTCATGCATTATCGTATACTTCATGTAGCTGGCTATACTATATCAATGATTGATGTAGTTTTTAGAACATTGTTTTACTTCGAATGTGTAACCATGCATTATCGTGTAGTTCGTGTAGCTGGGAATCAGTTTTCCAAATATAAAACCTATAAACCGGGAAGATATTAAAAGAGAAGCCAAGTAGATTTTTTTTAAGTATGAAGTGTTTGGATGCATATACTAAAAGTGTTTCTGTTTTAATATAATAGATTAATTTGGTAATCTTGTAAGTAATAATATAGAACCACGTGAAAATAAATCACACGCTTATATGAAGAACATTTATTGAATAAATTGGGTCTTCACATAAATAAGTAACATGGCACAACTAAAATTAAGGGTTGACACGGATTGGATATCCGGAATTTTTAAGGGATCCGGATATGGATCCGTCGGATCCGTAATTTTCCTATTCGGATCCAAAAATCATGGATACCCAAAACTCGGATATCCGTGATAAAACAGGATATCCAATCCAGGATAAAATCTTAAAATCATAATTATCACATTTTTCACAAAAAATAAAGAGATGGAATGGTGAGGCGATGCAAAATTATTGTAGATTTCTCTTAAGATAAAGTTGGTATTAAAACATTGATTTTAAGACACTTAATGCAAACTCAAAAAAATTGTTTTTGAATCCTAGAACGAATATGAGAGAGAAAAGAAGAAAGAGAAGTAAAAAAAGAAGAGTGGATCTCGGATGTACGATGTAATCGGTACTCTTTAAAAGAATTTTGGAATTTTGGACTTGGTGAACGCGGTTTTCTAGACATGGGCATATCTAAGAAGGCTACGGTCGGATATGTATTGGATATGTTGAGAAGAAGGAGACATCGACAAGCATTGCTTAACGATATAGAATTTGGAGATAGTGAAGGTTCGGCAAAGGAGAAACCTGACAAAGGAGGATGTGGTGAAGTGGAAATGTAAAGAAGGCCAATTCAAATCGAAGTATGTGTAAGAAACCTGGAGTCAAATTCGAACAACTAGACCAATAGTGAATTGGTGCAAAGTGGTTTGGTTCTCACAAGCTACCCCTAAGTATTCGTTCATGGTTTGGTTAGGTTTTCAAATACCCCTAAGTATTTCTTGACCAGAGATAGGGTCAAGAAATATTGGAGTGTGAATGCAAATACTAGTTTTCTTTTTTGCGATGACCCGATGGAGACAAAAGATCATCTATTCTTTTCTTGTTCTTATACGAGGATAGTTTGAGGGAGTTTGGTAAAAGGACTACTGAAAGACAAATTTGTTTGTGAGTGGGGAACTGTTAGTGATCTGCTCGTTCATCTGACACATGATTTTACCACTACCTATTTGATAAGGTCCGCTTTTCAAATCTCGGTTCATTCGATTTGGAGAGAAATGAATAATCAAAGATACGAAGAGAAACCTTCAACAACGTACTGACTTACCAAGATGATCGACAAAAATATTTGAAACCGATTCGAAACAATGGAGATATGAGGTATGAGGATGGATTGATAACATGGTTCTTTACAAGACAAACCCAAAGATAGTCGTTTGTTTTAATATAAAAAATGTCAGATTAAAGTTATAAAAACGTTATTTTATTTTGAATATAATTTAACATTAAATTCCAAAAAAAAAAAAGAATTCAGCCAAAATTAATAAAATTGCAACGAACTAAGTAAATTACCAAAACAAATTGCAATGGACAAGTGCATGTTGGGATCAGTGACCTTTCTGAAAGGCATATATAAGTTTTGATGAACCTAAACTATATTGAGAGATAAGATTCTTGAGCAGCTCATTGAGATGAGGATGTTTGATTACGGTTGCAACAACGATCCAAACCTACAAGTTCAGCTTTTATTAAAGGATAAACGTCCTATTTCCCCCCGGAAAAGTATTACATAGTAACACATCCACACGAACTTTCAGCCTCGTCTTATTTCACCTTAATTTGGAAGTTAAAAACATATTTCCCCCCGATTCGAAAGTTCGAAACATATTTACCCATATTCGTCGGATTGAATGGTTGGCGAGCTAAACCACTTATACCAATACCATACCGAATTTAAAATCCCACCCAACTGAAATCCGACCCGACCCGACCTGTTTTTATTCTTCTTCTTCTTCACTAAATCATCGATCGAAATCAAAATCGAAATCGAAATTACCCAGGAAAAAAAAAATCCTCCACACCAGGCGGTCCTCCACCAACAATCAACATTGATCCATAAGATTTGATCTTCTCATATTCTGCAACCAGAGAAGATCAGATGTCAAATGTTTTAGATCCTGCCAAATATCTTCACTCACAATCTCAATACCTATATCCTAAAATTTCTGCAAACGAAGGCTCCACCATGGATCTCAAGCTTGCCCATGTAATCTCAAAGTACCCCTTCCTGATTTGATGATGTCAACACAATTTGAGCCTGTGATAAAAAAGCTTACAGATCGATGAGGGTGAAGTCAGTATCGAACTAAAGCAATTTCGCGGCGAGGGAGCCGGCGATTCCGCCGCCGATCACCACCACCCTCCTTCCTTGTCTAGACGCATATTCTATCCCTTCCATTTTAGCGATTGAGGCTCCGAATAAACCCAAACTCTTCTTCTTCTTCGTTAGGTTTTATTCTTTCAAATCGATATCAGGAGTCAATACATAT
>PKML01055008.1:288846-307483 GCA_002933935.1 Eutrema yunnanense | reverse complement strand
ATTTTTTAAAACTATATATCTCGCACCATTTTTTACATTTTCACCATTCACACATTTGAACCGCACCGCATGTTGTTTTTTTCACCATTCATATATTATCCTGTACCGCTTGTTCCGCAGTAACCGCACTTGTTCCGCATGATGCGTTTCTTCCAACCGCACCGCACTAAAACCGCACCGCACCTCCTAAACCGCACCGCACCTCCTAAACCGCTTGTTCCGCACCGCTCAAACCGCTGTCACCATTCGGAGCCTTGATGTGTTATGTACGAGTCCTGTTTCAGTTTAAATAAAACTAAAAGATTATTAGCGTGTATCGTAAAGCTAATAACATCAGCTAGACAAAGACAATAATAATTCTCAAAGCTATAATCCAAATATTCTTAATTTTTTTTAATTAAAAAAACTATATAAAATGAAATATTATATGATACATATATACATTAGTCAACTGTAAACCACACCTAACCGTTGATAGAAAAAAAAAAAAATCACACCTAACTGTATTTATTTTGATTATTTTGCAACAGCACGTGCGTTTCATGTTTTTTTTTATGTTTCTGAAACGCACCTAATTTTTTTTCAGAAACGCAACCATACCTAACCACACCTGCGTTTGAACGGTGAATGGTGACATGTTTTGTAAAACACACGGCGTTTAGAAGAAACGCACCAAACATTCAAAGCCTAAATCAATATTTTCGGTCCCAATGTAGAAAATCATCATTTTATGATCTAGTAGTAATCAGGCTAGTATAAGAAGATCTTACAAATAATAAAAATAAAAATAATTAAAGAACGCGTAAATGTGGGATCCAAGAAACATGTGTTGGATACTATAGGATAACCAACAAAAAAAGAAATTTGAGCGACGGGATAGAGTGTTTTAGAGTTTAGGGTTTTTGATATTCGCCAGCAGATAGATTTGGAGGAAACTTTAGAAATATAATAGTTTCTCTCAGTTTATTGATTTGGCCAATAGGCTTATTTATACAAAGATATAACTTGCCTAACAAATTCTTTACAAATATGATAATAGGAAATCTACCTATTTAACAATAAGGAAATATACACAAATGTTAACTTTCCGTTTAAGTCGATCTCGTATAATCTCTGAGATCTCCTAACATGAACAACTCTCAGTTATTTTTGGCTTTATAACATGTTGCATAAAACTGATGTTGTAATGATACAGCTTTGTTTTTATTTGTAACTAGATGAAACCCCGCGTATACACGCGAATTTTTTTATAGAGTGAGCTATATGATTTTTTTAGAGTGAGCTATATGATTTTTTTAGAGTGAGCTATATGATTTTTATAGAGTGAGCTATAACATCAAACAGTAACAAACGGCAAGATGATTTTTTATGATTTCATAAATTNTTACAAATGAATTCAAAGAAAAAAATATATTCAAAATCTTGCTAAACTTTTCACTATAATTTATTATATTTTATTTGAATTATATCAAAACAAAAGTTGAAAAATATTTTACTAATTTTATAAAAAGTTAGACACAAGAAAACTATATATTTTTAAGAATTTGTAGACTAATCACAAAAACTAGAGTCATTAATGGTGCATATTAGAGTTATGTTTTTAAGATTATAAATTTTTTTGCGGGTTAGTCCGAATAATATTTTAATTCAGTGCAAAACGGGTTATATAGACAAATTATTACAAATTGACACACTTATCTATAAAAATTAGTTAGCTATATTTTAAAATTTAAGTAAAAGCAATTTTATTAAATTTCAAACAAAATTTTCTAAAAAATATTACTCCGCGTTATAATTAGCGCGGATTAAATCCTAGTTAATACAAATTCTGAAACATTGAAAAAAACATATAAACAACGATCAAAGCAATATCCACATGCACTTTATTTACCAATATTGATCTTCGCATAAAGAGAACAGTTAACTTTCACACGTACACTTCCCTACATTCCTATACTTTCTTTACCAACGCAACACTATAGGATAACCAACAATGACGGGATAGAGTGTTTTAGAGTTTAGGGTTTTTGATATTCGCCAGCAGATAGATTTGGAGGAAACTTTAGAAATATAATAGTTTCTCTCAGTTTATTGATTTGGCCAATAGGCTTATTTATACAAAGATATAACTTGCCTAACAAATTCTTTACAAATATGATAATAGGAAATCTACCTATTTAACAATAAGGAAATATACACAAATGTTAACTTTCCGTTTAAGTCGATCTCGTATAATCTCTGAGATCTCCTAACATGAACAAATCCAAACACGAAACAAATCTGGCTGTCTTCATATTTCGAGGTACTATAAACCCTGATTTTCAAGATGGAAAATCGTACAGGTGATAAGCACAACTCTCAGTTATTTTTGGCTTTATAACATGTTGCATAAAACTGATGTTGTAATGATACAGCTTTGTTTTTATTTGTAATTATATTCCAATTCTTAAAAACATGTTCATGTTCATGAACATTTGTGTAAAAAAATAACATCAAATTATCAACAGCTAAATCTTTGTTCGCGTTGGCTGTACAATTTGTTCAGATATGCATGACACCGACATTGACAAATTTATACAACATCCCTTCACACAAGTACACAAGATTAATCAGTTGGCAGTAAGAAAAACATTAAAGATTAGAAACACATAATTAAACATGAGCGATATGTTGTATAAGAAACTTATATCATCGATTCGATTCAATGCATGACAAAAGAAAAAAGATCCCAAACAGTCTGGTTATAGAAACTCTTAGGGTAAACGTCCTATTTCTCCCCGGAAAAATATTACATAGTAACACATCCACACGAACTTTCACCCTCGTCTTATTTCACCTTAATTTGGAAGTTAAAAACATATTTCCCCCCGATCCGAAAGTTCGAAACATATTTACCCATATTCGTCGGATTGAATGGTTGGCGAGCTAAACCACTTATACCAATACCATACCGAATTTAAAATCCCACCCAACTGAAATCCGACCCGACCCGACCTGTTTTTATTCTTCTTCTTCTTCACTAAATCATCGATCGAAATCAAAATCGAAATCGAAATTACCCAGGAAAAAAAAAATCCTCCACACCAGGCGGTCCTCCACCAACAATCAACATTGATCCATAAGATTTGATCTTCTCATATTCTGCAACCAGAGAAGATCAGATGTCAAATGTTATAGATCCTGCCAAATATCTTCACTCACAATCTCAATACCTATATCCTAAAATTTCTGCAAACGAAGGCTCCACCATGGATCTCAAGCTTGCTCATGTAATCTCAAAGTACCCCTTCCTGATTTGATGATGTCAACACAATTTGAGCCTGTGATAAAAAAGCTTACGGATCGATGAGGGTGAAGTCAGTATCGAACTAAAGCAATTTCGCGGCGAGGGAGCCGGCGATTCCGCCGCCGATCACCACCACCCTCCCTCCTTGTCTAGACGCATATTCTATCCCTTCCATTTTAGCGATTGAGGCTCCGAATAAACCCAAACTCTTCTTCTTCTTCGTTAGGTTTTATTCTTTCAAATCGATATCAGGAGTCAATACATATATATATATATATATACATAAGCGTAGAAATATTGTTAGAGAGGAAAAGGAATATGTGATTGACGTGTTTAGTGACTTGAGATACCTGAAGAATCATTTTGAAGCTTCACTTGCGCTTACATCATCGAATACGGCAATGGCGGAAGAACGATTCCGTACAATCGTACTTGCGGAGGCTTCCGACGGAGTCAAAATCCCAGACGCGGCGCTGGTGGGTGGCGAGGTTGGCTCCGGCATCGTAAAGACCATCTCCGAACACGAGGAGAATCTGAGCAAAGGAGACGGTGGGGAATTGAAGAAGAAGGAGAGAGAGAGAAGAGGTGAGATTTGGGAATTGGGATTTGCCATTGAAAGATGCTGAAGCTATGAGAGAAAAAAAAATTGGAGACGATGAAGTTTGATCGAAATCAAAATCATGAAACTAAAAAATCCAATAGTAAACGGGTCAATTCGGGTTTATTAACGGGTCAAATATGGCTTATTTTCTTTAATCGGGTCATAATTCGATTTAGTTCTGATTTTAAATGGTTAAGCGTGCTTTGGTAAATAGTAAATCGAGTTAAACCATGGTCTGGGTAGTTTTTAGTTTCGAACTTTTATTTTGTGGGTAAATATGTTTCGAACTTTCAGATTGGGGGGAAATATGTTTTTAACTTCCAAATTAGGGGGAAATAAGACGAAGGTGAAAGTTCGTAGGGATGTGTTACTATGTAATACATTTCCGGGGGGAAATAGGATGTTTACCCTTTATTAAAAGTTGCATTTCTTTGACTAATACATGAGTTAGTTTAGCCACGGTTATGTGAAATCTCACGTTCCTTTCTTTCCACAAGTAGTACACGATGGTTTAAAGTATGAGTTTACAAATGCAATTAGGCTTGGTATTATTATTATTATTTTATTTTTTTGAGTTCTAGCATATTGATAAAGGATGTTTTCGTATCAATTACTCAAACGTATTCATGTCATTGCAAATTTGAGGATCAATCCAAAGGGGTAGAGGAATTCATGAAACTACTTAATCTAAGCAAATCGAAAGAGGTTTTTGATTAATACCTAATGAAATTGAATGCAACAATATTAAACTCAACCAATCAACGAACAACTTAAGCTTTAAACTCAATTCTTAATCAAGAAAGAAACAAGGAACTAACGAGATACTAAACGGGGTTTAAAATGCTAATAAAAGACGAATTTTAGGGTGAGTTTATTGATTTCGGGTGATCTAAAGCCAATCCATGTTGCCACTATACTTAATTAATGCTAATCCTTAGGTTTAGACCATTAATTAAGATTAATCCACTTATGTGGTAATAATCACTTGCTAATTACTTAATTAAAAACAAACTTCCATTTGTAATTAAGCAATCATCAAGCATTGAACACAAGGTCTAATAACCAACAAACACTTTGGACAACTATTTTCATAGGACAAGAATGTAAATCTCTTAAATAGTTCATTGGAGAATTTCATCGAACACTTTCCGGGCGAGAAATTCTCTATGATCTAGATTAACAAGATCAAGACTAATCTAGCATTAAAATCACTAAATAAGGAAAGAAACAAACAATCTAAACCCCTAACATCATAAATAAACCTAAAATTCACCCTAATCTATCTCACCCAAAGATCTTAAAAGACTACTCACTAATCATGATAATCCCAACAAAACCCATGTTAAAGTTGTTAAGATTCATGATTAGAAGGAAGATGAAAGATGAAATCAAGACAATAAAGATGTAGATTGAATGAAACCAAATGTGTTCTTACAAAGTTCCCCAAAAAGAAAGAGTTTTCAAAGCAAGAACAAAACAAATCTCTAAAAATTAGGGTTTTTGGTATTTAAAGTAAATGGATCGAACCGGGTCAACTCGGGACAAACCGGGTATTGACCCGACGATTTTGGATCTTCCGCGGGCTGTGTCAGTGTTCCCCTCAGCGATACAGCATACCAATACCAGGCGGCGAAGTTTCTGGTGGGTGTGTATCGATTTGCTCCTCACCGATACACATGACCGATATCATGATGCAAAGTTTCTGGTGGGTGTGTATCGGTGTGCTTCTCACCGATACACATGACCGATACCAGAAGACGGTTTTCTTCCTCAGCTTCATATCGGCCTGCACCATCCCAATGCAACACACCGATACCAGGCGACGACACTTCATTTCTTCATCCCTTACTTGCTCTTCTTGCTCCCATTGAACTTCTATGGCTGCCATCCACACTCCTCTAACTCTTTTGACTCCAAAAACACCTGAAAAAGATTCAAAACACTATGTATATGCTATAAACACAAAATGAGATTCTAATCTAGACTCTTAATACTTAATGATATGCTCAAATTAATACCCTAAGATACTAAAGCAGTAGTTGTAATATAGTTAGGGGTCGAACCACAAAGACTCTCGGAGATCACTCAATAGATTGTATAGCGTCAAATCAAGCTAAGCAAACATGTGTAATTAAAAGCAGTGCAGAAATTAAAAGAGTTGTAAATCAATGGATGAAATATAGGCCCAGTGTATTTCTCAGGAAATCAATGAATGCAGACTAACTAACTAACATGATTCAGATTTAGCGCAGTTCTTGAACTCAAATCACTAAGATATAATTAACCAACTGTCGTTGCGAGAATTATCTAAATCTAAATCCTAGGAATTCCAAATCTCTTTGCGAATCCTAAAGTCTAAATCAGCTTTAAAGTTCAGGTTTGATATGTTCACAAATCAATTAAACCAAATCTCTTTGCGAATAATCAATTTGCTCACCTAGGTTCTATCAGGTAATTAATTGCACTGTCGTGCCTAATCAATTATCCTAAGATCTAAGTTCCTGATTCGTCAACCTAGAATTAGCTTTGAACACAACCTAAGATGAAGAACTAATTCGGATGGTGAATCCTAAACAGATAATTAACCTAGCATTCAGAGAAAACCCTAAACCTAAAGTGGATCTACTCAGACATGAAGAATGAAACAATAACCATAACTGAATAAATCCTCAAGTAAAACAGAAAGTAACAAGAGGTTTTGAGATCTGATCTCGGACGAAGGGAGATTCAGACTTGTCTCTCAAACCCATAGTAAAATCAAAGTATAGAAAATAAAGCTTAGCCATAAAAGTGGCTGTAAAATCCCTATAAATAACCTAAAACACGAGTTGGGGTCTTCTTGTAAATATCAAAGTCTTCTGGGCAAGTTCTGCAATTCTTCAAACTTCATTAAGTCGCGACTTTGAAATCTGCTTCGATGGGTATCGATCGATACCAGGGGGTATCGATCGATACTTGACGTGAATTCGGGTACTTAGTCAGCAGACTTCAGTTTCGCTCCAGAATGCTCCATAAAACTCCAATATCTCCAATAACACTCCATATGTGCTAAAACTTGTAAAAGACTCTAAAAGACTCTATAACAGAATAAAGACTCGATAAAACAGACCTATATCATGGCCTAAAACAGGTAAAAACCATGATATATCACTTAATAAAGCTAATTATGCACAAATGATCTAATATGAATGCAAATGAGACCAAAACCAAAAGAATGCAAGACTTAAAACTATGTATACCCAAATATCACATATCAAATCCAAAACATATTTGAATTAAGCAAAGAATCTATCACGTTTATATTGTGTTTGCCAAACATATTTTCGTATATACAAATTTGGAGTCTTCAAGAACTCATTTCAGACAATTTGATTTTAAAGTGCGACTTAACAATTTATTAAAGTGGGCGACGACATATAAACACTTAGAGCCAAGATAAACTTTAGTGTGAAAATTGGTCCACAACTCTTCCTCTCACATCTATGCTCAAAGTAAGAGAGCAATTCTCAAAACTATTTTGCTTCTTTCTGGATAGAAATAGAGCTAGTGAGACAATGGCTCCTAACGTTTCTTCGTCAGGCCAGAGATTTCCGGTGACCAACCTCCGTTCCAAGACACCATGGGCACCTCGCTTCGAGTCCAAGATTTCTCCTTACAAAGTCAACAGTCCCTTTATTGTGGAAATCAAGAACAAGAATGAGTGGAAATCTCGGCTCAACGCTCTCAAAGACACCAACAAACTGGTAACATATTACTTAATGCGCTTCTTGTGGTTTTCTAGGTTTACTTTGAGAATATTATAATGTACATTCAATTCTAAGTTGACCAAAAAAAAAAAAAAAAAAGTACATTCAATTCTCGTGTTTATATATAGCTAGTGATCGAGTTCACAGCCAAATGGTGTGGACCATGTAAATCCAAATAAATATGTTTGATTAAATAAAAGGCAAATTTTGAGAAATACAACTTTCAGACTACTACTTTGCAAAACTACCATCAAATGAATTGTTTTTCAAAAATACAACGGAAATTAGATGATATACCTAAAATACCCTCAATTTTTTGCAAATAGAGCCTCTCTTTGGGTCGCTTGGAACCATTTCCACCACCTGAGACATGATAACTTTTGGAATGCAAAAACAGCTGATCATAATTTTTGGATATGGAAGGCACTTCTGGCTCTTAGACCTTTAGCCAAAAGATTTTTGAGATGCAACATTGCTGACGGAAAATTGGCCAGCTACTGGTATGACAATTGGAACAATCTAGGCCCTCTTATTGACTTTGTTGGTCCTACAGGCCCTATGATCACAGGTATACCTGATTATGCATCAGTGGCCGATGGTGTTGACGACTCTGGTTGGATCATCCCATCCTCTAGATCGAGAAACACTGCCCTTGCAAGCCTCTGACAAATCTTGATTGGCACCGCTGTCCCTGATCAGTCTCGTGGCGCAGACTCATACTCTTGGGTCATTGAAGGTTCTCGCATTACAAGTTTCACCACAAAACAGACTTGGGAACAACTCAGGCCATCAAGTAGCATCAAACAATGGTCAAAAGCTATCTGGTTCAAAGGCTGCATACCTAAGCATGCTTTCACCTTCTGGGTCTCTCACTTAGACCGCCTTCCGGTAAGGTCTCGCTTAGTATCTTGGGGCCTGATTGTACCTACCGTCTGTTGCATTTGTCAGAGAGAAACAGAAACTAGAGACCACCTTTTTCTCCACTGTGAGTTCATTTCTCATATCTGGAATAAGGTTCTCTCCCGATTAGGTCACCCATATCACTCTTTTGTTGATTGGCCTAGCCTAATTGCATGGATCTCTACTTCATATGGGAACATCAGCCTCACTCTCAAGAGACTAGCAATCCAAACAGTTATCTTTCACACATAGAAGGAAAGGAACAATCGTCTTCACAATCAAATTGCAACTTCTCACATGGCGATCTTCAAGCAAATAGATCGTAGCATCCGAGATTCCATCCTTTCACGGATCCACCGGAAAGCATTCAAGAACTTGCTTTCTCAATGGTTCACCTATGATTAGGTCAATTATCTAAGTTGGATCATTTCCTTCACCGATTATCAAATAGGCTTTTTTATTCTTTTTTTGGGCCTCTTTTAACCTGTTTGCTCCGCCGAGCAATTTTGTAAACCAAACCGTACCACTTTTTTGGTAAATAAAACTCACATTTTATCAAAAAAAAAAAAAAATACCCTCAATTAAACACAAAAAAGTATCTAGATCTGAAGATCTCGTCGCTGTGATTTTGGCGACGATACGATCTCGCCGGTGTTCACCGTCGCTCGCCGTTTCTCACCGTCTCTCACCATCGCTCGCCGTTGATAAAACAGCGACCTCACTCGCCGCCGGCAAAAGTTTTTTAAGCTATGACGCTTGGTTAACCAACTCCGATCGGAGAAGATTTCGTGAGGAGAATCACAAAATTGCTTTTTGTGGAAATTGAAATGTTTTTTCATCTGTTCTGGTAAGATTATTCGGTGTATCAATCTGAATCCTTATTCAATCAAAATCGAAGAATTCTAGAGTATCAAATTTTCCTTGAACTGTAGTGTCTCACCATAAATCATCTTCATGTCTTTTGAAGCTTTAAATTATGAAGTCTATGGTGACTCTTTTCGTTGTTTGTTCCTTCCTTTTTCTCGTTTTTCATATCATTTTGGCGATGTCTCTTGATGAACCATTAATTTGATTTACAGGCTGACTTAAATCAGGCTATATCAATGGTTTCATATTATGCTTCATCTTCAGAGCCCTCACAGATTCGAGGAAAAACTGTCTACATTCATACTCAAATCGGTATAAGATAGTAAACAATTAGTCATCTATATGTCCCTGGAAATGTCATGTTAGTTAGGGAGTGGTTTATCACAAAGTGTTATCAGATCATCTTACCACTCTATCATAAATAGTTACGCTTGATTCTAGATTGATAAATATGTTTACATGTGCATCGATGAGTAGCACGAGAAGCGAATCACTAAAGATAAGACTCACTAAGGAGGATAAGACTTAAACTTCATGATTTTGCTAAAAAAAAATCAATTATTACTAGCTTTCTGTCACTTGAGCTAATGATTTTTGACTAATTCGATTATTATTTTGTTTGTATCATATTCTTTGAAATAGAAAATATTAAGAAGCTTTTAGGATATGTTGACTGACACTGTTGTTTTTACATACCATGATGATTCTTTCATGATCACTACTAAAAATTATGCGTATAGCTACGTATTAGCCACGGCAATTCCGTAGCTTTTTAAAAGCTACGGAAAAGCTACGCAAAAGCTACGGAAAAGCTACGGAACAGCTACGGAAAAGCTACGGAACAGCTACGGAAAAGCCACGAATAGCCACCGATTAGCTACGAAGCTATAGCTACGAAATAGCTACGGCAAAATCCGTAGCTATTTTGCCATAGCTATTTCGTAGCTATAGCTTCGTAGCTAATTTTTCGTAGCTAATCGGTGGCTATTTGTGGCTTTCCGTAGCTGTTTCGTAGCTTTTCCGTAGCTTTTCTATAGCTTTTCCGTAGCTTTAAAAAAAATCTGTAGCTATACGCATAATTTTTAGTAGTGGATTCTACACCTGCTAAGTCAGTTTCTATTCTATTCTTTGTAGCCAAATGGAGACATTCCTATTCACATCTAAGTCTAATAACGAGGGTGAAGATATTGAATGGCGAGGATAATTTGTTGGACGATGAGGAAGAAGAAGAGAAGGCAAAGGTTGTGATGCGAGTTGCACGTATATTGGTCGGCAATTTTTGGTTGAAGTTGAGGATGCGGTGCACGGATCTTCGGACTTCTGGGACCACTACTTGTGAAAGGTACTCATGAATTGTCACTTTGAGATTATTTCATTTTACGAAGGATTTTTCGCAAGAGATGTGATTGTTTGATTGGAGAATTTGAAAACGATTGTTTGTTTGCCGATTCCGTTGATTAGCTCTTATGTTGTTGGGTCAGGGACGACAAAAGTGGAATACGAGAAGTAAAGTTAACACAGGCGAGAAGAGAAGCTAATTGGGTAAATATCATATTTATACTCTATCTCTATACGTCTTTATCCGTATGTGCTTAGTGAAAAGCAATTAGCAATGATAATATACATTTGCTTAATTGAATTGATAAGGTAAAAAAGAAACCAAGTTTTCAAGTCTACTGGTTTATTAGGATCTAAATCATGTACCGTTCAAAAGCATGTGAACTTGCAAAGAAAAATATAACTAGAAGAGAGTGATTAAGGGTTGTTAGATGATCCAATTTCTAGTAGTTTGGTGGTGTGCGAAATATTGAGATTTGTCTGTCATGACTGCTTTTATTTCGTCCAAATGTTACGTATTTATAGTTAAAATTTTATCTTTACTCTATGGCTTTTATTAATTTAGGTCGTTGAGAAGAATATCGAAACTACTTTTGAGGAAACAAAGACAGAATCTGTAGCGTCATCTCCAACCTTGAAGATGTTTTTGTAGGTTGAAAGTAACAGCGGTGGCGTCAACACCACACATCAAAATTTTCATGATTACTTCTCCAATGAAAGGTATCTTTTATGTTTCAATGTTCTGTTCAATATAAACATGAAACTTTGGGAAAACAGCAAAATTTATAAGACTTTATAAATTTTTAAAAACTTATATATGAATAGCTTCTCAAAAGAGTAATCGCACTGTTGTGCCTAATCAATTATCCTAAGATCTAAGTTCCAGATTCGTCAACCTAGAATTAGCTTTGAACATAACCTAAGATGAAGAACTAATTCAGATGGTGAATCCTAAACAGATAATTAACCTAGCATTCAGAGAAAACCTTTATGAGAAAACCCTAAACCTAATGTGGATCTACTCAAACATGGAGAATGAAACAATCAACATATTTGAATAAATCATCAATAGAATAATCAGAAGGGTTTAGAGATCTGATCTCGGACGAAGGGAGATTCAGACTTGTCTCTCTAAAACCAAAGTAAAATCAAACACAGAAATAAAGCATAGCCTAAACAAGTGGCTGTAAAATCCTATTTATAACCTAAATCACGAGTTGGGGTCTTCTTGTAATTATCAAAGACTTCTGGGCACTTTTGCAATTCTTCAAGTCTTGGAAAACTCGCGGGTCGTGTCTTGCTGCGATGAGTATCGATCGATACCAGGGGGTATCGATCGATGCTTGTCGTGAAATCAGCTACTCAGCAACACGACTTCAGCTTCTGCTCCAAACTGCTCCAGAAAGCTCCAATAATTCCAATAATGCTCCAAACGTGCTATAACCTGTAAAAGACTCTAAAAGACTACAAAACACTAGAAAGACTCTATAAAAAGGACTTATATCATGGCTTAAATAGGGTAAAAACTATGATATATCAACTCCCCCAGACTTACCCTTTGCTTGCCCTCAAGCAAATAGAAGACTAAACCAGAGAAAGAGGTTTGAAAACGCGGAGACTCACCTGTTCATGAACCATCGAAATGACCTTCTTTCCAAGTACCCAAATTTCACCAAATCAGCTTTTGATCTAACCACCATGTACTTCTCCGTAGACATTCGCAGCTTTTCCAGACTCCACACACTATCCCACAGCATTGTTCAAGTAAAACTTTCATCGCCAGTTTCATCACTGCAATTAATGTTCAAGAACCTTCTAGATTCTTTACCAAACAATATCATGACAAGGAACCACCCTTTTTCACACTTTTGTATCAATTTCTCTCCCCCAGACTTATTTCTTATTATGTTCCATTTTTTTTTTCAGCTTTGCATATACACATCAAGGTGTGAGACGCGAGTATTGATGGTGTTTGCCACCAAATCCCCGGTTCTTCCCTCTCTATGAATCAAAGGTTGTAGGCGAATAATGGCATCATAGGAAAATCCTAGCCTCGATTCCAATCCTTTGTGTGATCATTCCCTCTTAAGTAGAATAATGGGATCGCTGGAAATTTTCCTAACCCTCTACTCAGAAGAAAATCATTTCAATATTTTATGCTCTTATTTATCAACTTATAACAGGGGAGAGAGATACCATAACACTAAACACATGGGTTCCTTTATCAGATATGAATGATGAATCAAGCTCTAAAAACACTAACCACATCGATGAAGTGCAAAAGTTGGCTCAGGTTTCAGAAGAACTCTGCTGGAGACATGGATGTTTTCTAGTCAACTGGTCAGTCCTTGGATTTTTCATTAGTCGATCTAGAGCTGATCCTGTAACATGTGTACTCAAAAACAAAATCAAATCAATAGGTTCAAGCACAAGATCATTATCTCCAACAAGTTTTGACTCAATAAAACAACTTTGACTCTATAAAACGACTGACTCTAAGAAAAACAAACACAATGTCAGCAGACACCTCCCCCAGACTTGAACAACACTGTCCCCAGTGTTATCTAGCCTAGAGTCAGTGAAATAAAACAAAGGAACATAATAAAATTGGGAAAAACAAGAAGTTACCTTGCTGGAACAGTGAGTATCGACCGACACACAGCCTGGTATCGATCGATACAGGCTTAAGTCGACATGAACCTTTCTCAATCACGTAGGGTATCGATCGATACTGAAGGGTATCGATCGACACTCAGGCGATTTTGAGGTTTGCTCCTTGTTTATCCTGACACAAACACAAAACGAACGAAAATAAAAAGAAAAACGACTCAAAAACAGACTCACCAGTGGGTTGCCTCCCACCAAGCGCTCGTTTAACGTCAATAGCTTGACTGTAATGCCCTTCAGGCTGGATAAGAGTGAGAGCTTGCACCAAAACAGGCTCCAGAGCTTGACATTGCTATTTTCAGAGTTTTGCTCATCATGCTGTCCACAAACTCCTGTCATTTCTCTTTCAGCTCAGAAGTAAGACGTACTCTAGCCTTAGAGAATGGCTTCAAGGCTCCTTTGCACTTGACCTTATATTCAATCGAATCTCCATTGCACTTCTGAGGTATCAAAGTGACATGGGGATTCTCGACCTTTTTGCTCTTGGTCTTCTTCTTTGTTGCCTTAGCCTTCTTTACAACTTCCTTGGGGATGCTGGACGGTTCAGCTGAAATGTCTGTGATAGTTGGCTCATCAGGAGGCTCTTCCAAAATATCAATTGCTAGCGACTCTCCTGTGACAACCTTGATGCTAGAGGCACGTGTGGGAGCACCTCTAGGGGGAATGACATTATAGTAGACATCTCCGTCAATGTAAGAGAAAGAGAGTCTCTTATTAGGTGTGTCTATGATCGCGCCAGCAGTAGCCATAAACGGTCGTCCCAGGAGCAGAGAAACCTCAGATTCTTTGCTCATCTTCACAACCTGAAAATCAGTGGGCACCAGACAATCTCCTACTTTAACAGACAAAGCATGGATAGTACCGTATGGAGGTGAGGTGGAAGAGTTTGCAAATGTGAGAAGCAAAGTAGGGGGTCTTATATCAGCCTTCAATCGTTCAGCAATTTCCTTTGATATCACATTGACGCTAGACCCTGAGTCAACGAGAGACTCTTTGAACTCGACTCCAGAGATAGAGCATGGTACCGCGAATTTCCCTGGGTCTTCCCTCTGTTTCAATTGCTGCGGCTGTAGTCTTTGAAGTGACTCAACAGAGGCCAGTCCTCTAGAGCTTCTTCAAAAGTGAACGAATGAGGTATCCTTCGTACCCTCTTCTCAAAGCCACGCAGCTGCTTTGGAGTGATAGAATCTCTGAGATGTTTAGGAATAGGATTCTGCTTCTTGGACTTGCGAACTCTTTCTCCGATCATCTCAGGTGTTTTCAAAAGTTCAGGCTCGTTCTGCGATGGGTATCGATCGATACCAGGTAGGGTATCGATCGATACTAGTGCTGTTGAATCATCCTTGACGGATTTATCGTCATCAGAAAGAAGCTCCGCGTTCGGGTTATCCAGCAAATACTTGCTTCTAGCGTCCTCCCATTCCTTCCTTGTCAGTTTAGGAACTATAGGATAAGGCATCCTGGGTATATACACTCGTTCTGCAACTACCTTAGGCGCCACAGTCGAAGTCTCAGTTGTCTCCTCAGAAATCGCTTCAGTATCGACCGATACCAATGGGGTATCGATCGATACACGGGTTTTGGAAGTATCCCGTTTCAGAATTGTAATCGGCATCGATCGACACTTGGGGGTATCGATCGATGCCCTGGCGATTTCAGGATCCTCATCGAAATTTCCTGCACTCGAGATGATGGCATTGACGTGTGCTCTCGGATTTTCAGTTCTCCCTGGAAGAAAACCTTCCTGCCTCTGCACAGCTGATGCGGTCTGAACAACTTGAGTTTTCAGCTTCCTGTGGGAGAGACTGACAGCTTCAATCTTCCCATTCAGGTGGTCAATTTTTTCATTCAGGTCAGTGTACAACGAGTCAAACTTCCCATTGAAATCCACCTGCAACTTCTGTTGTCCCTGAAGAACATGTTCCATCATGAGTTCCATTTTATTATCTATGGACTTTGGAGGGATGGGCTGGTACGAAGAGTTCCCGTAATTTCGAGTGTTGTTGCTGAAGTTCCGGTTGTTGTTGTACCCAAATTGCTGATCCTGAAATCCAGAACCACCAACATAGTTAACATATTCTACTTCATTCTCAGCAGCAAAGTGGACCGCTTTCTGATTCTTCCCGATCAAGAAATCCAGTTTAGCTTGAACTTCAGCAATTTGCGATGCATCAATTCCTCCAGCCTGCTTCTTCCTCTCGAAATCGGCATTCTTGGTGCTATTACTAGACGCCAAGTTCTCAATTAGCACAACTGCATCATCTGGATATCTGGTGTTGAAATTTCCATTACTCGCAGTATCCAGAGCCATCTGGTACCTCCAATCGATCCCTCTGTAGAAGGTACCCAGCAGTTGAACCTGATTGAACCCATGGTGCGGGCAATTCCTCTGATATGACTTGAAACGAATCCAAGCAGCCTTGAGTCCCTCTGTTGGACCTTGAGAAAATTGGGAGATCTTGTTCCTGAGCTCTTCAGATCTCGCATCATCGTAGAAGTTGCACAGGAATGCTTTCTTCGTCTCATCCCATGTGGTTAGAGAATCATGAGCTAACTGCTTCAGCCAATAAGCAGCATCCCCACCAAGAGAGTATGGGAAGAGTTTGCAGAACAAGAACTCGTTGGGTACTCCATTGTACTTCATACCAGTGACCAAATCCTCGAACCTCTCGATATGATCCATGGGATGCTCATGAGGTAGGCCATGGAAAGGGCTCTGACTCACGAGAGCATAGTACGCAGGTTTCAGCTCGAAGTCGTTCCTCTGAAAAGTTGGGATGCGAATCGCAGATCGATTGGCATAGAACTGATCAGGTCTGTTGTGCTCAGCAAGTGTTCTACCGCGATCACCTGCAGCATTCCCAGCGTTGGCGCGCCCAGCTGGCGCGACAATCTCAATAATAGCAGCATGGACAACGACGTTTCCAGCCTCATCAAGTCGCTGCCCTCTATCATTACACACATGACCCTCTTGGTCTCTCAGAACTCCAGCTTCATCAGCTCTTAAAACCACTGGGTTGTTCATCCCTGATGTTTGCTTGGTCTTTCTGTTTGTGCGTTCCACAAGCGCTAGTTGTTCCAGTGACAGTTCAACTAGCTGTGTGCTCTTGTTGCTCCGGGTTTCATGAACATGCATACACCTGAAAAGAAAACACTAGACAAGGCACGTAAGTAACCAGAAAAAAAATACGTGTGAGTATCGATCGATACCAAGTGGTGTCGATCGATACCAACAAAGAAATCGCCGGAGTATCGACCGATACTAGTGAGTATCAATCGATACTGACGGACTTAGTCGAAACTCGACAGCTAAAATCTAAAGGCGAAATTGAGTCCCCGGCAACGGCGCCAAATTTGATATGCTCAAATTAATACCCTAACAGTACTAAAGCAGTAGTTGTAATATAGCTAGGGGTCGAACCACAAAGACTCACGGAGATCACACAATAGATTGTATAGCTGAGAATTAAGCTAAGCCAGAAGATGTAATTAAAAGCAGTGCAGAAATTAAAAGAGTTGTAAATCAATGGAAGAAATATAGGCCCAGGGTTTTTCTCAGGAAATCAATGAATGCAGATAAACTAACTAGCATGATTCAGATTTAGCACAGTTCTTGAACTCAAATCACTAAGGTATAATTAACCAACTGTCGTTGCGAGAATTATCTAAATCTAAATCCTAGGAATTCCAAATCTCTTTGCGAATCCTAAAGTCTAAATCAGCTTTAAAGTTCAGGTTTGATATGTTCACAAATCAATTAAACCAAATCTCTTTGCGAATAATCAATTTGCTCACCTAGGTTCTATCCACTACAAGAAAATTGCCCTTTTACAACGGACGGATTCGTCGTAAATTGGTCGTAAAACATGTTTTACGACGGATTAGCGACGATTAACATGTCGTCGTAATATGATCGTCGTTAATTGGAAATCGTCGTAAATTGGTCGTAATATTAAGGAGGACTAAAAATCGTCGTAAAATCGATGTAATGTATTCGTCGTAAAATCGATGTAAATATCCCATCGATTTTACGACGAATACATTACATCGATTTTACATCGATTTCTCGATGAAACATTACATCGATTTTACATCGAATTATACAATTTTTTTCCAATAATCCGTCGTAAATTCGTCGTAATAGGATGAAATATTACATCGATTTTACATCGAATTATACAATTTCTGTTTTGATAATTCGTCGTAAATTCGTCGTAAAAGGTAACTGTAAATGCGTTGGTAAATCAATGTAAAATATTCGATGTAAATTCGTCGTAAATTTTTGGACGATGTAAAATCGATGTAAAACTGTTGATGTAAAATCGATGTAAAATATTCGATGTAAATTCGTCGTAATTTAAATATAATTTTATAAAATAAATTCAAAATAAATTCAAAATATAAATTAAATTAAATATATTAAAAAAAATAATTAATATAATTATATTTATAAATTAAATATTTATAAATAAATTCAAAATACAAAATAAAATTTAAAATACAAAATAAAATTCTTAATACAAACTATTGCCTATTTGGAAAACGTAAATGATCAAAAAGCTCGTCGTCCGATCCATTCTGCTCCATATTCGCTCGTTCTTGTGCGAGCGGATCACTCGGCTGGCCTGATGTTCCTTCCTGCTGCCTCAGTGCATCCGCCAATGTCGGGTTAGTCAGGGCAATAATATCGAAGAGAGTGTTGTATCCTTGGATTGTTTTATCGTATCCTTGGATCTTCTCATCGTATACCACCTGCTTTGCCCGCAAAGTGTTGATCTCGGAGTTGGCGGTGTTTAACTCCGTCCACAAAATAACCGGATCGTCGAAAAGCTGACGACGGGATGACGCGGCGGCACTATGTACGATCGATCCCATCCCTAAAACTCTGCCCTTTCTCTTCGGGGCAACCTTTAAAAAATAAACGTAAAAATTAATAAATTGTATATAAAGAAACGTTAACTTTTGTAAAAAAAAAACGTTAAAATATTACCTCTGCGTATATGTCGTCCATCTGGGCAACCGTCAAAGTCGCAGTGGATTGGACCGAACTACCGCCAGGTGATAGTTGTTGAGAAAGCTGAGTTTGACGCTCGTCGATCCTTGCATGCGCGTCATTGTAGATTGCCTCTGCTCGAGGATCTACAAAAGATCCGTCTTTCTTCTTGTGAGTTTCCGCAAAAACTCGGGTCATTGGAGGAAGTTCGCCTCCATTTGCCTAACAAAAAAGACATT
>PKML01055008.1:250890-285679 GCA_002933935.1 Eutrema yunnanense | reverse complement strand
TATACTATTTACCAGGGCACTAAAAAGTAAAAACATATTTATTTTTTGAAAAAGTGATTATTTATAGAGAAAATATTGTGTTGTTTATTAATGAGTGCTAAAATAGGATAATCCGTACTTTTAATCTTTCTCGAATCAGCATGATATTTTGCATGTTTTGATAATATTTAATAAGATTCTTTTTACAAATTGTGTTGTTTGGCAACATGTATAATTAATCTAGATAAGTTATAAAAATATCTGAATTTTTACATGTTTGAAAATATCTGAATTTTTATATGTTTGGCTACAAAAAGTGTTTTTGTTTTAATAGTATAGATGATCTGTTTATTTAATTGAACCATAATTATATCAAATGATATAATTTTTTTTTTAAAAAAATATTTTAATTTGATAAAATTTCAAATATTCAAAATTAATAAATATTTATATTATACGGTAATATGATATAGCGGATTAGGGTTATGTTTTTACAATTAGGATATTTTGTGGGTTGTTTTGTCAAAATATGTAACATAACATGTTGATTTGAAGCAGATGAAAAGAACGAGTGATCCCATGTTGACAAAAAAGATTAGTTATCTTAAGTCATAATTTATTGCAAGAGTAGTTTTGGATTAGATTCTCCAATCTCATTAGTAATTTGTTGTCATGTAGCAATCTTATAATATAAGTATAAAATGAATAGAAAAAAACAAATAAATTCGTAACAAGATAAAGTTTAGTAACGGAAAGTCTCATATGGAAATTTCGAGGAAAGTGCAAAGAGCTACTACTCTCACAGACTTGGCTTATAATTAAGCTCTAAAATCTCTCTTCTTCTCCTTCATCTTCATCAGATATTTCTCTTACTCCATGAAGATGAAGTTCATCAAATTCAGTCCCAAACGTTTCTTTCCATCCAAGGTGTCTCGCCACAAGCCGTCTTCCTTCGGTTCCGCGTCGTCGACTTCTTCATCTTCCGATATCACCGTCGTAACACATACCGACGATTCTTCTCCGTACTCACACGTCGAGCTTCTCAAAGCCTTCAAGCTAATTGACAAAGACAACGACGGAGCCGTCTCGAGACATGATCTGGAGGCGTTTCTGAGTCTACTCGGTCCCAATCCGCCGAGTGAAGATGAGATCAGCGTCATGCTCCGGGAAGTGGATCGGGAAGGCCATGGTACCATCAGCCTGGAGACGCTGGCTAGCCGTGTCGTCTCCTCTGATTCGTCGACTCATCATCAGGGCTCCGCGGAGCTGAGAGAGACGTTCGAGTTCTTCGATTCAGATCGAGATGGTCTGATATCGGCGGAGGAGCTCCTCCGCGTATTCGCCGCCGCGATAGGTGATGACCGGTGCACGTTAGAGGAATGCAGTCGTATGATAGCAGCCGTAGACGAAGACGGCGATGGATTCGTAAGCTTCAACGACTTCTCCCGAATGATGGATCCTCCCTCTACTATGATCCATCTACCAAACTTTTGATCTTTCCTTCTCCTTTTTTTCCTAGTGTCGGTTACTATAATCTAGAATTTGTGTTGAAAAAATGTGGAAAACAAATAAAAATATGGTCAGTTTCGTTTTCGTCTTTTTTTTTTTTTTGTGTGTATTAAGCCGCACTATAATTAGCGCGAGTAATAATCGAAAAACTTATTCCGCCCATTGAATCATTATATATATGTATATTGTAGTAGACATAATGAATGTGGATGCTATCGTACGTTGACAGTTATTGTACTTGTAACCCCTTGCTGCCTCCACAAAACAGATTTTGATCTTATTTTTTGTCAACTATCTTTATTTATATAAAATTCAACATACATAAAAAATACATTAAAAAACAGAAATACAATATCATAAAACAAAAGGGGAATTTTGACAATTTTTTCTTCGAGAAAGTTTACTCGCTAATAGAATGTCCACTCTTTCCTTCCTCAAATTCACATTTAATCTGATTCGATCTTTAACTTTGGCTGATGTCCATCATTTTTCATATTGTACTACATTGATCAATTTTCAATTAGGAGCTAAAAGTGTTCTTCGAATAAGAACCCAATTAACTGATTCTTTCGAAGAAAATAAACTTTGAAACTGCCAATTTTCAACGATTGTACGAATGTCGCCATACAACAAAGATAATTATGCTCCAAACCCTTGTTCCTTCCAAGGCGGTTTCCATGGTGGTTGATTCCATGGTAATGCCGTTTTCCTCAGAGTAAAATCATCGAAGAAAATCAAAGTTAGATCCCATAACCGCCGACCATTGATCCTTATTTCTCCAATCCCCGGATCAAAAATCCAGATTACATACTTGAACCATAAGATGATAAGTAGTAAAGGTTGATTCCAGAACAAAACCATCAAGATTTGTTCCAAATTTTGCAAAGACATAATAAAAGATCCACCGGAGATTACCAACGGAGATATAACACCGGAACTTACCGGACAATAGCCGCTGATGACAGTAAAGAGACACCACAATTCATCAAACGAAATGAACCTCTTCAAAGAGGGAGATCGATTGAAAAAAAACATCACATAATCGTTACTTGTTATGTGAACAGGGGCACAGTACCGACACCGGAGATGTGTCGTTCACTGGCCAGAATCAACGTTGGAAAGATGGCACGTGCAGGAAATGGTTATGTGAAGGAAACGGTTTAGAATCGGCTTTGCAACCGTTTAGAGGAGAACAGTTTTTGTGTTTACTCCCTTTTCAAACAGATTTGATCTATTGGTTAAAATTTCCCTATAATTAGTTATTGGAATCACTTATATATATGAAATTCTAATATTATTCAATTATGAGATATAATATTTGTGGACATCTCTATAATATTATTTAAGAAGACATTTTTAAAAATGAACTTTGTTTTGTAAGTTATTACATGAAATGCCATTACAAATAACAAAGAATAATTGAAATAGGAAATGGTATAATTGTCTTTTACAATTAGTGATAAAAATATGGAAAGTATTTATTTTGCATTAAAGATGTTATCTAATATATATTTTTAAATAATAATCAATCCATATATATTCAAAGAAAAAAATCTATTCAAAATTTTGATATATTTTTCACTATAGTTTATTATATTTTATTTGAATTTATATCAAAATAAAAGTTGAAAAATATTTTACTAATTTTATAAAAAGTTAGACACAATAATTTTTTTTTTAAAAGTTCATGAACTAACCACAAAACTAGATTCATTAAACGGTGCATAATAATTAATAGAGTTATGTTTTCAAGATTATATGTTTTACGGGTTAGCCCGAATTATATTTTAATCTACAACAAAACGGGTTAAATAGACAAATTATTTCGTTTGACAATTCTATCTATAATCATGAGTTATGCATATTATAAAATTCAAATAAAATCAATTTTTCTTAAATTTCAAAACAATTTCTTAAAAAAGAATTACCCCGCGCTAATTATAGCACGGGTTAAATCCTAGTCACTAGTAATAGTAAATAGCAAATATTCTCGAGGATTGATAGGGGTAAACTTAATATCGAGAACAAATTTATATTTTGGAAACTTTGAAATAATTAAGCTACCCGTTTTTTCTAGTTAATAAGTTACCATATAAGTTGGTTTGACCAATATCCGTTTCCATAACCATAATTTGTTTTTTTGTTTTTTAAATGTTGAATAGGAAAGAGTCAAAAGACCCAAAACACCTCATATAAACAAGCCTGCAAATCTGCAATCACTCCAAGAAGAAAAGAAAAAAATAAATGGAAAAAGTAACAATCATTTTCGTTGTTTTTCTCCTAATTTCTTCATGTAAATCTTCTAAACTTTTGTAATTTCTTTTCAACTTGGTCGATTGCAAACACACGTGTTAAATAATTTATTTATATAGATGTATATATTAGATTCATGTTTCGTTAATCTAAATTTGTCTTTCAATTGCAATATTTTATTGATTCAAAGTCGTTTTTTCTTAGAAATATTTGTTTCGATTTATTTTTTAGATTTGCTTTATTCATCATAATCACCGTTTAATAAGAGCAATGACAAAGTTGTAACTAATTTGGATGATATAATAACTCTCTCTTAATGAAGTAGATTTTAAAATAAGTCTTTTAGTGCATTTGGATATTCGGTATGCATATGATATCCTCATAAACTAAACAAGATGGGACAATCATCTGATTTGGTTTGGTTTGACTTGAATTTAATCTTGGTTTACATATATATATATTTAAACAGGCATGATAATGAAGAGTGAAGGTCAGTTTCAATGTAACAAAGATGGAGATTGCGATCCTCGTGGTTGCAGAGGAAGTTCACATGTACCACAAGTGTAACATATATATAAGAGTAACTTAATTTCACCTTGAGGTCCGGCCCACGAAATCTGCAAAAAAGAGACATTAAAGCCCAAAAGTTAAGTGATCGATGATTTCTCTAATTTTTTTGTTTTCTCCCTCTCTGTTGCTCCTCCGTCGCCGCCGGTGAACTATTCTCCCCTCGAGTTTCCATCTCTGTCTCAAATTCAGACGACACTTCTCTGAACTTTGGCAATCCCATGGTTTTGCAGCTGAGAGGTCACTCTCTCTACAACCGTGGAATCTACTACTTCCTTGTCTCTTCTTCCTTGAGGAATCTTAGTACGCCTTCGCTTTTTTTGAACTCCGACTCCGACCAAACCACCGGTGAACCATTGGTGAAATCAGAGCTCGAAGCCCTAGTGCTCAAGCAATACTCCCATGGGAAGTTCTGTAGTCTCGTTAAAAACGCCGTTGCTTTGCCCTCCGTCCTTCTCGCCGCCTGTCAGAATCTGTCTCTTGCTGCCAACTCGGGCGCCGATTGCGTCTCCAGGAGGTTCTCGATCGAAGAAATGGGGCGCGAGATACGCGAGGGCAGGTTTGATATCCGTTCCTGCTGCGTCGAATTCATCTCTTCAAGAGACAAGGGACGGAGTGAATCTCTTGTTCTCCCCAATCTGAAACTGAAAGTGTTGATCGAAGCTATTAGGATGGTTCTTGAGATTGTGTATGATGATCGATTCGCGACTTTTTCGTATGGTGGGCGTGTTGGTATGGGTAGACATACAGCGATTCGTTACCTGAAAAACTCGGTGGAGAACCCACGCTGGTGGTTTCGTGTTTCGTTTGCTCGTGAGATGTTCGATGATCGGAATGTAGATAAGCTCTGTGGTTTTGTTGGAGAGAAAATCAACGATGGTTTGTTGATTGAGATGATAAAGAAGCTGTTTGAGTCTGGGGTTCTGCGAATCGAACTTGGTGGATGTAACAGTGGAAGAGGTTTTCCACAAGAATGTGGATTGTCTTCGATCTTGATCAATGTTTACTTTGATGGACTTGATAAGGAGATTCAAGATATGAGGCTTAAGATGAAACTGAAGAATCCTCGTGTTGATGATACGGGAGAGGAGGAGTCGACAGGTAATGTTTTCTTTAAGCCAATAAATATTTATGCAGTTAGGTATTTGGATGAGATACTTTTGATAACATCTGGCTCGAAAATGCTGACAATGGATTTGAAGAAGCGGATTCTAGACATTTTGGAACAGAGACTAGACTTGAAAGTAGATAGAGTGAACACGGCGATTCATAGTGCAGTGTCAGAGAAGATCAACTTTTTAGGGATGTATCTTCAGGCTGTTCCACCTTCGGTTCTGCGCCCGCCTATGTCTGAGAAGGCGGTCAGAGCAATGAAGAAGTATCAGAGGCAGAAGGAAGTTAGGAGACTGGAGCTGAGAAATGCTAGGGAGAGGAATCGGAAGAAACTGGGCCTCAAAATATTTAGACACGTCTTGAAGAAACTCAAGCAGAGTGACGGATTCAGATGTGAATATGAAATAGAGAATGAGGTCAGGGATATTTTCCAGAGATGGGGAGAAGAAGTTACCCAAGAATTTATGGGGTCTCTCGAGGAGCGCTGGAAATGGCATTGGCTTCTCACCAGAGGAGATTTTCTCTCTTTGAGACATATACGAGAGAAATTACCACAAGACCTGATTGATGCTTATGATGAATTTCAGGAGCAGGTGGACCAACATTTGGCACCAACCCAAGCTAAAAGGGTACTAGAGGATGAGGAGAGGAGAGTAGAAGAAGAAGAGGAACAGAGATATGCTGAGAGGACAGTTGAGGATTTGACTAAGTTATGCATGAAGGTGTCAGCTCCGGAGGAACTTGTTAGAAAGGCTGTTAAATTAGTTGGGTTCACAAACAGCTTGGGCCGGCCACGGCCTATCAGCCACCTTTTGGCTCTTGAGGATTCTGATATCATCAAATGGTATGCGGGTGTAGGGCGTAAATGGCTTGATTTCTTCTGTTGTTGCCACAATTATAAGATGGTCAAAATCATTGTAAGTTATCATATGAGGTTCTCCTGTATTTTGACACTAGCAGAGAAGCACGGATCCACTAAACGTGAAGCTATTAGACACTACACAAAAGATCTCAAAGTGTTTGATCTTTACGGGAGCGAAGAGGCGCATTTTCCATTGGAAAGAGAGGTTAAGATGATGGGAGACAAGAACCTTTCAGACCCGAGACCTGTGGATGGGACACTGTCTTTGCTTTTGATCAGGCTTGCATCTGATGAGCCCTTGCAATCTTGTGCTGCTAGTTTCTGTAAACGATCAGATACAATCATGTACCGTGTACATCTACTGCAAAACCGTTTGCATATCAACCCACTAGATGAAGAGAAATGGGTTCATGGCATGGGCACAATTCACTCAGCTTTGAATCGGAAATGTCTCCCTCTGTGTTCCAGTCACATCAGTGATGTATACTTGGGTAGAATGACTCTTCAGGATATCGATGGTAGTTCATTCACCGATCTCAAGTGATATATGTTACTTCTCTTCTCCAATCGGTTATTACATCTGCACGAGTGTGGTTTACAGACACATCTGTCTCGATATCATCTCAATTGATGACCAAATGGATGTATACTTGGTTTTGCAATGCAATGTAAGCTTCATATTTGTCGAGACATTATTTACGCAGTGTGGCGGTTGCCTGAGAAACAAACTGTGATCATCTGCATCCACCTGAGCTGGTTCTTGGTACATATCGGTTCAGATGTCGAACATGTTTGTTCTTTGAGGATCCTCACTATCAGATTCGGCATTTTGATCTACCAGAAGCGGTTATGGATGGGGTTTTGTGGTTGAGAAGATGAATATTTGTCGAACCGGCGGTTGGCAATTGACAGTTAAATGACTACATATATATAAGTATGTTTCTCAAGTCAAGTGTATACATTTAAGTATGTTTCTTAATGTAGTGTAATCACCATTTTGTTTTTCGTTTTACAAGAGCAGTGTATTTTTTATTTTTTTTTGGGTATCGTGTAAGAGGAAGTGAGGTCAATAATATACTCACTCTGTTAATGTGGTTTAAAAATTGTAAGGGCATCGAGATTAATAATGAAAATGTAGGGGTGAATGAGTGAATATAAGAAGTTTTGGGAAGAAATGTGCAAAAAGAGATGAAGAATCAAGATGCGTCACGTGTCCGTCACATGGGTTGCCGACGGGAAGCAAGTCGGAATGAATGTGAGAGAGAGATGTTGTTCATCTTTCTCTGTTTCTTTGCTTTGCGTGGTTTCAGTCACTCGAGTTGGAGAAGAGGAAGAAGAAGATATCTTAAGAAAAAGAAGCCATGAGAGGCTATGTGTTGGGTTCGGCAAGATCGGGGCAAACGATAATGGTGGCTCTCGTTCTGGTGGTAGGATCATTTTTCGCCGGCTATATTTTCGGAAACAATTCTCCTATTTACATCCCCCAAGATTCTTCCAATTCTTCTTCTTCTCCGTCGCCATCTGGTTCGCTCTCTCTCCCTCTGTATTTTCAATGTCTCTCCTTTTCTCTGCATATCGTTATATTTCCGTCCTTGGCTTAATCTCTTGGTTTTTACAAGCTAAATCGATCGAAACCCATTGTGTTTCTGTTCTAGATCGAACGCTTTCGATACTCTTTTCTTCGTTGAGTATCTCAGTTTAGCTCGCTAGTTTCTTCGTTGATCCCATCAATCAATTCTTTTTAGGTCTTCACTTGAAACTTTCACAGATGCTGCTCGTTTTTGCTTTTGCCCATCTGGATTAGTACATAAATCGATAAAGCAACAGTTTTGTGGTTGCAGGTCCATCAAGTTTTGCTAACAAGATAGCGCTTACTTACCGGAGAGCTCCTCTTGTGATCCCAGAAAGTGGGATGAATGTTTGTCCACTGGATTTCAATGAATATATCCCTTGTCACAATGTCACTTATGTGCAACAGCTTCTCCCAAGCTTGAATGTTTCTAGAAGAGAAGAGCTTGAGAGACACTGCCCGCCACTTGAACAGCGTCTGTTTTGTCTGGTGCCTCCGCCGAGAGATTATAAGATACCTATACGTTGGCCGACCAGCAGAGATTATGTGTGGAGAAGCAATGTCAATCATACACATCTTGCTCAAGTCAAAGGCGGGCAAAATTGGGTGCACGAACAAGGTCAGTTATGGTGGTTCCCTGGTGGCGGCACTCACTTCAAACACGGAGCTCCAGAATACATCCAGAGGTATCTGAAATTATCATTTGCTTGGTTTCTGGATTGCTTTGGAATTCTACGCAGAAGAAGCTCATATAGTGATGCCTAATGCATTTCCCTGAATTGTTGTATGTAACTTCAGGTTAGGAAACATGACGACTAACGAAACGGGTGACCTACGTTCAGCTGGGGTTGAACAAGTTCTTGATGTTGGATGTGGAGTTGCTAGCTTTGCTGCTTATCTTCTTCCTTTAGGTATACGGACAATGTCTTTTGCCCCTAAAGATGGTCATGAAAACCAAATCCAGTTTGCGTTGGAGAGAGGAATCAGCGCAATGATCTCTGCCATAGCCACCAAACAAATGCCATATCCCGCAGCCTCGTTTGATATGGTTCACTGTTCAAGATGCCGTGTTGATTGGCATGAAAATGGTCCGTCTCTTGTGATGTTCATTCTATTTGTCAGTGCCTTGCTTGGTTTTGTATCAGTGATTGCCTACTAGTGCCAATAATTTGCGCTTGATTCTGCAGATGGTATCTTGATTAAAGAGGTCAATCGTCTTCTCCGACCCAATGGATATTTTGTTTATTCAGCACCACCTGCTTACAGAAAGGATAAAGATTTCCCTGTGATTTGGGATAAGTTGGTCAACCTAACTACCGCAATGTGCTGGAGGCTCATTTCCCGAAAGGTACAGACTGCAATATGGGTTAAAGAAGATGATGAGGCTTGCCTTAGGAAGAATGCAGAGCTTGAGCTTATATCTATATGTAATGTGGATGATGTTTCGAAAGCTTCATGGAAAGTTCCTCTTAGAGACTGTGTGGACATTATTGAGAACATACAACAGAAACCCTCTTCTTTAGCTGAACGTCTATCGGCATATCCATCAGGTCTAAGAAAAAAAGGTACATTTCTTCTATTCAATTCATTGTAGAAAGGACATTATGTTCTGTCTGATTCCTTTAATTCACTTAGAAAAACTTTCACCAGGCATCAGCGAAGATGAATTTACATTAGACACAAACTTCTGGAGAGAACAAGTGAATCGTTACTGGGAGTTAATGAATGTTAACAAGACTGAAGTGCGGAATGTGATGGACACAAACGCGTTCATTGGTGGATTTGCTGCAGCTATGAACTCATATCCCGTTTGGGTCATGAACGTTGTGCCTGCTACAATAAACGATACCTTATCCGGGATTTACCAGAGGGGCTTAACCGGTGCTTACCATGATTGGTAAGCTAAGTATGATCCACTTTCTCATTTTCAATCATTTTCGTTAGCACCAATCAGTAATATTTTTTGTGCTCTTAGGTGTGAGCCATTCTCAACATATCCCCGCACATACGACATGCTACACGTGGACAGTCTCTTGTCTCACTATCAAGTCCACGGTGAAGGTTGTTTACTAGAGGACATCATGCTTGAGATGGACCGCATCATACGCCCTCAGGTACTTTACATAGCATTAACCTTAAGCCGTGTCTTATTGGTGTCACTAACAATGAATCAGAAACCCATCTCATTCTATTGTGATGACTGGAAGTAGTGTTTAATGCGGATTTTGGGTTTGCAGGGATTCATCGTTATTAGGGACAAGGAATCGATCATCTCAAAAGTCCGAGACTTGGCTCCTAAATTCCTTTGGGAAGTCGAAACGCATGAGCTGCAAAATAAATACAAGAAGACAGAAACTGTTCTACTCTGCAGAAAGAAGTTTTGGGCAATCGTCTGAAACATCTCCAAGAAAAGCAAGAACATAGAAATTCTTTTTTTTTTTTTTGGTTTTCACTCTTTTGATATTTAAGAGAATGTAACTTTTTGTTCATTGATCAGTCTGTACATGTTTTTTTCCACCACATTCATAACCAAAAACCTAGAAGAATAGTCCTATTAAGGTGAATTTTAAACCAAAAGAAAGTTTGGGGTTTGTAATGTAACTCGAAGAAGTTTATTTAATATTCAGAAAAGTTTCGTACTGGTCCTTGTAATTTTCTGAATTTACTAGTTTGCTGTCTCTTCCTTCTTTATTCTTCTTCGTTCTTATTTCTTTTCCTTCCTCGAATTTCGTTTCCCAGCCGGCAAAAGTCTGATCCGGAAACAAATCTGATTGTTTTCAAAGCGTTAGTCGACAGATTCTAAACTGTGTTTCTGTTCAGGTAGATGAATTTGACTCCAGTGGATTCGAAATGAAAATAGTTGATTGCTTGTGATTTTTGCAGTAGTTGATGATGCAAATGGAAAATCTGAAGGAGGCTTTGCATTTTATCTGCTCATCTGATTTCTGGAGGATGGCTTTGCTTTGGAACATTGCCCTCCTTTTTTCTTACTTTCAATTGCTTAAAAGAAGGATCTTTCGCTCAAATTCAAGTTCCTCTTCTTCCTCCAATCATTCATTGAATACTTCTTCACACAGACCTATCTGTATTATCACTGGTGTAAGTCATTCTTTCTTCTCCTAGGAATCACTGTTGAACAACATTATACTTATTAGTCTTACCTCTCTCTTTTTGCAGGCTACTTCGGGGCTTGGTAAGGCAACTGCGTTTGCTCTTTCAAGGAAGGGTTTCTACGTCATTCTTGGTAAGAAATTGTTGCTTTTCCTTAGCAGCTATATATATTGTTTCTTCTGTGCAAGTGTATGGAGATATTTAGAAAATAGCTCATTTGGATCTCTTGTTCAATCCATCTCTTATGGAATATATGTTATTCATATGAGCCAATGCATCAGCGTAGGATAACTTGTTGGAACATGTCTTCTTCTTTCTTGTTTTTGCAGTTGGACGGTCCTCCCACTTACTATCAACGGTCTTCTACGGTCCTTTTGATTTCCAACTTCCCCCCTCGCATTTTTTTCTTGATGCAAGAATCTTTGTGGTTGCCATTTTCTGTTGACAGACGTTGAGTGAAATTAAGAAGCAGAATGAGGATGCCCGACTCAAAGCTTTTCAAGTTGACATGTCTTCTTTTCAATCAGTTTCAAACTTCAGAAACTCTCTAGAGCAATGGCTTTTAGAATCAGAGTTACATTCTTCTATCCAACTGTTGGTGAACAATGCTGGAATACTGGCAACATCGAGTCGGCCAACCGTTGAAGACTTTGACAGGTAATTTTTTCACTTTGTTTCACAACTTTGAACTCTAAAGGTTACAATTTCTGTCTCTGTCTTTGTCAGGATGATTGCTACAAATTATATCGGTTCTTTCTCTTTGACAAAACTTCTTTTACCGCTTCTGAGAGACAGCCCTGTGCCTTCACGAGTCGTGAATGTTACATCTTTCACACATCGTTCTGGTGAATATTTTCTCACAACCGATCGAATGTTTTTTTTATCCTACGAAATGAGAGCAAGATGCCTGATGTCTTTTCCTGCTATATATTTGTCTATAGCTTTTACTGGGAAGTTTGACAAGGATTCTGTTACTGGAGTGAACTTTTTGAGATCAAAGCAATATCCTTGTGCTAGGATCTATGAGTATTCTAAATGTAAGCCAATCCTCTTACAATGACAAGCACACAGTTTTTTTCTTTATATGATGATGATGGTGCTGATATTGTTGCTTATAGTATGTCTGCTATTTTTCTCATACGAGCTCCATAGACAGCTTCGCCTCAAGGATGATTCAAATCACGTCTCTGTTGTGTACGCGCTCCATTGTTCTTGTTTTCTTTGAATGAACTGGTGCCAACCTTGAAAGATTAAACTCTGCTTTTTGGATATTGTTTGTTTTTTCATTTGTTATAGAGCGGTAGATCCAGGAGCGGTAAAAACAAACATAATGCATGAGCTTCCTCAGTATATACAAGTCATAGCGTTTTGTGGTCTGAAGATTCTTAGACTCATGCAGTCCCCAGAGGATGCAGCTGAATCAATCATTGATGCTGCTTTAGCTCCACCTGTAAGATATATACTATCCCTTTTAGAACTCTTCATCTTATTCTACATATCACTCTTATGTGGTTTCATGAGCTCTGTTTGATCTTTTGATGAAAAACATTTTTGCAGGAAATATCAGGCAAATATTTCTTTGGAGGAAAAGGGAGGACCATTGAATCGTCAGCAGTTTCCCGTGACCCGAATCTTGCCAAGGAACTCTGGGACACATCATGTCGCATATTTTTCGAATTGCAGCGAGCTCACACTTGAAGATCAATGGCATAATCCAAACTGTAGACACTTCTGATTTGTTCTAGAATCTGCAAAAATGTTTTACAATATATAATCGAAGGAATCAGCCCACGAGGAGAAGGCCCAAAAAGGTTCGTAATAGTCGAAAAGGCCCGTCTCGTGTCCAAAACATTTTTGAGTGTACTTTTCGATTTTGTTCTGTCTACGGTAATATCTTTTTTCTCTACGGTAATCTGTGAACAATGTTTGTGAACTAAGCAATTTCAAAATAGACAAGAAGTAGTGGCCAGGCCACATTTCCGAGAATCCATATTTTCATATTCTATTCCAAATAGGGAGAGAACAAGAATACAAGTCTATTGAAATTAATTATCTAAATTCTCGCTGAAATAAAACCAATCATAGTGAAAACTATGTAATCAGAGACAAATTTAAAGCAAACCCAATCATAGAGAATAGAATGAAATTTAAAACAAAAACAAATTTCGCAAAATTAGTTTAGTGAATCAAAGTAAGTATGTGGCATTCTATTCATCATAACAATTTATAGAATAGAATGAGCTTGAGTCTTGTATATGTATAAAACAACATTTTTTACTTTAACATTACATATCTAACTTTTTTTAAAAATATATATATTCGTTTTTGAAAATTAAAAAAAAATCACATACAGAAAAAAAAATCTATGCTTTTTTTGTAGTAAATTTGGAAATTTGAATCATTGTATTTTAAGAGATTGAAAGTATACCGAATCTATGTTTTTTTGTAGTAAAATTAGAAATTTGAATCATTGTATTTTAAGAGATTGAAAGTAATTTAAATGAGGGCATAACATATATTCTACTAAAAAAAAAATTCATAAATAGAAAAGAAAATCAAGTTTTCTCATCTATATTTTTTGCTTCCGTCAAAATCAAAATCATGTTGGAGGAGCCAATTTCCTTCAAGCAAGTATTGGATTTCTAACATAACAAAAACAAAAAAAACCGATAAAAAAGGTGATGAAATGTTAGTTGCGGCTACCACTATGGTCGAAAGTGTACTCCATGAAATAAACGCTTTGAGCTTTAATAAGATATTGCGATTAAAGATTTGAACTAGTATCTTTATTTTAGAGATGAAAAAAATACTTATCTATTTAAACTAAATGGAATCAAAGTAAAAAACATTCGAATATGCAACTAATTAAAGCTGGCTAATTTGTAAGTAAATTCATTTATATACTTTTTATTGATACGCAAAAATTATTCTTTATTCATATTCTAAAAAAACGGTTCGGACGACTATTGTACAGTTTTTCAAAAATAGGTTTTTATGTTTTATGATTTTGAAAACATCACTAAGTTCCTTGAGACTGTGTATAAATTTGAAAATCATAAAGGCAAAATTCGTCATGTCTTTGAGAAACATAACTCGGATTATTTTGTCGCGGTGAATTAATCGGATATGACAATTTAAAGTGTTTTAAACATGAACAGTTTGTTGCTCTGCAAAAAGACGGATTCAACCTCCAACATGTTCTCAGAAAACCCATATATTGTGCTAATTGTAAACCAAAAGATCTTGGTACATTGTTTTTCTTAACTGTTTTGAAATATTGTATTAACTGTAAACCACAAAATGTTGGTACGTTCTTTTTTCTTAACCGTTTTGAAATCTTTTATCTCTGATCTTAACCATTTCATTATATTATGGGTTTTTTTTTCCGCATATCTTTACCAGGGGCGGATTGATCAAGTAGATAAATTAATCATTGAATGCATGCTATTCTTTGCATTGGATGTGGGTCCTCCTACCAACATCCTTGTCATCTCCGGCTATGCCGATTTCGCAACACCCGTTGCATTATTGAAGACTCAAGGACATAAGATACTGATTGCACTGGATACTAAAGATAATGATAATAAAGATAATGATAATAAAGATAAACCTTATAATGACTTACTAGTTACAAGTGGAGAGATCTGCTATTCATGGTCCAAATTTCGCCAAGGCGAACTGGAAATAGGTACTGATTGTTCTTCGTAATAGATTCAGACTGACTTGTGATGATTAGACGCATATGATAGTTTCTGATGATAAAAATGTATTGGATTATCATTTGTTTTTTTTTGTTTTTGTGTTTTCGGTTAAGGTCGAGGAGACAAGAGCAAGCTTATCAAAGCAGTAGAAAGAAAAAGATTACCTTTCAGAGTTCGAATCTCTCTTGTGAAAGACTTTTTTTTTTAGACTTGGTGTGTGTAATTTGCGTCTCTTCTATGGATTTTAAGGCCAATGGAAACGATGTCGTTTCTGGTGAACTTTATTTTAGATTGAGAAGAGTATGAATTTTATTATCCGCCAATGAGCGAGCAGGTGAGAGATCAAAGTTACGACTCCAGCATGTGCCTAAGCCTTCACAAGCAGAGAAATCTGTTAAGAACAAACTACTGCTTATTGCTTAACAACCACAATCAATGTATCGAATTATCCTCTCACAAGCTTATCATCCTTCCATATATCTTTGATCACAGGAAGCATCAAAACAACAAACACACAACTATGAATATATGACAATGATGAATATAGGTATGTCGTGAAAAAAAAAAGAAAAAAAAAAGAAGAATATATGACAATGATGAATATAGGGCGGTGGCGACTGATAATCCCCGGTGACCACGGAGACAGCAACACGGCAAATCGACTAATAGGAAGTTGGGATATCTGATCCACTGAAATTATTATCCAGTTGCCTGCAGTGAGAGGACAATAACCATGAATCTAACAAATACAGTGAAATGATTGTAATGAGTTACTAACTGAAAGTGGAGAAGTCTACTATTTATAGTCTGAAAATGCACAAAGGAGAGGGACCACTTCCGAACAAAGGTAATGATTGTTCTATGTAATAAATTCAAATTCTGAATCCGACTTATTGGTGACTCTCCTCAAACAATGTTGTTGATGTTTGTCTTTGAATGCTCGATGACATCAATCAAACCCACTACCATGTTATAGTAAAAATTATCAACTCTTTTTTTTCTTCGCAATTCACACAATCAATCTAAGCCTCTTCCACCCACAGAGCCTTCTGATCCAACATACCATTTAGTCCACTTCGAGACAACAATTGCGACAACGCACCAATCCATTTTCATTGCATTTCGGCATCGCTCTAGCTTGAACCATAACTATTGGTGTTTGAAAGGGCACAACACCGGGGCACAACGTCTTGCATTTTTTTTTGCAAACTTATTTTCAAGGAAAGTAAATGTTTATCTAGGATATGCGAAAAAACAAAATATATATATATGCATATATAATACCTTTAGAAAAAAAACTAGATAAATACTTTAAAACACCACACTTTTTTATTCTAATTTTACCATCATTATGTTTTTATTTCAAACTTTGATTTTCTTGAAGTTACCAATTAATATATTTATCATGGATGGGAATTTTGACCAATGTTTAAGAAACCAATAGAATAGGCTCATCGGGCCTAGACGATTTTAAATAGTTTAGACATTTGTAAAATAAATTGGTACTAATGAAATAGCATAATTTATAAACAACAGAATTAATCAAATTATATTTTATAAGATAAAATAAAAACCAGTATTTAGTAAAAAAAAGATTTCAATTTGATTTCAATGTAAAAGATCATAACTTTTTAAAAAACTTCAAATTTTAGGCGCTCATATGATTAATTTAATTTTTTTTTTTTTTTAGTGTTTAGTAAAGTGGGCTATGCGGTTTTGTTTAGTTGTCCTCATAGCAGATCATGTGGGGAACATGGATGAAAGAATCTTTAGGTTTTTTAATAATCTAAACGACTAAATGAAGTTGCAAACAAATGACTCTTTCAGTTTTCTTACATAATTCTCCAACAAGACAGGACAAGGACAAAGTTAAGAAAAACAAACAAGTGTGAATACGTTTGTAAAGAACCTCGAAGAAGGGAAATAAAAGTCTCCTTTTCACATTTAGAAACCCACAGAATCTTAGTTTCTGCAATAGCCCCTTGGTGAAGGAAGGTATAAAGGAATAAGCCGAAAGCCGGAGAAAACTTAAAAAGAAGAATATATTTCATCTTGCCACTGCCACCATTATAATAGCTAAAGAAATCAGAGCTTATATAAAGAGAAGTAGCGTCGCAAAAATGTTTAATCTTATCACTAGCCAAACCAAGAATCATATTCCCAAATCGGTGTACCCTCACAATCCCGTTTCGTGTGTGTTTCCACTTGCAATCTGAAACAAAGAGAGGAGCATCTTCTTCTGTAAGTAAAGATGCAGAAGGACACGGGAATAGCAGAAAATCAAATTCCTCCACAAGGTCAGGATATTTCTAGTTTGTAACTGATGATAATGAAGCAAACATGTTTTGAAGCAGAGTAGACGATTTGTAGTACTTACCTCTCTTGACAGGATATCCAGCTGCAGGACAAGTCTCTGAACAACTTGGACAAGACAAAAACAAGAAGAAACCACGGTTTTTCAAGACCAAGCAGAAAGGAGACAAAGGCTTCATTGAAGGATGGTAAATCTATAATACGTAGCAAACAAAATCATTCATTATCTTTTTTGGGCAACCAAAAATATAAATAAGGCTTTCTTCTAGCTAATCAGCAAAGACTCTGTTTCTAGCACTAACTCTGTTTTTTTCTTCCTATGTGTAGTCTCTTTGCACTATGCTGCTGCTGGATTTGTGAAATGTGTTTTTAAGGAAAAGAAGGAACACAACACTATCTGTGAAGCTTCCTCCTGTATCTGAGAATGGCTTTACGTATCTAATATTATTACCCAGAGAGATTGCAATATAGTAGCTCAATCTGAAACTTCCTATACTATCTGTGTAGTGTTTGTGTGTATTAAAAGAAGGTTATTATACTAATATAAGGTATTTTCTGAGTACCAGATTGATACCGGAGTCTATTGTGGGTTTTACAAGTTTTATAGACTACATTCAAGAATCTTACTAATGGGTCTTACAAGTTACAAGTTTTGGATTTGGATACATAAAAATCCAATATTATACACTGATACAATCAAAACCCAATGTCATACAATAAAAATACTGCTTCTTAAATATATATATTACTAAAACCAAAATTCTCCACACTAAAGAAAAATAATATCAATATACACCCCACCCACAAATTGTCTTTCCAAAGGCAGGTTTATCTCTCTGTACACTGACCATGGGATTAGAAACCTGCATGTAGTTGCAGATGTCAAAATTCCCATACCTAACAAACCTATTTGCTCCCAGGATTTTCATAACTGAAACCTTCAGATATGCTCGTGGTCTCCTGTAAGAAAAAAACCTTTTTGGTTACTTACTATTCACTATTTTATTTCCCTGCAAAACTGTGGTGTCTCTTGTTCGTTTACAATTTATGAGAATGTTTCAGCTCTTAGCATAATAGCTGAGATGAGCCAAACATCGAGTTCAACATAAATCTGTATCTTCTTGTTTTGTAACAATTAACGAAGCTTAGAGTGCTCACCTTGATGTTCTTCCCTTTCGCTAGAGTCCAGGAAATTTTCAGCATCGGCCAGAAAGAATGGTGATCTATCGTAGCTCTCCAGAATCTCTGGTATTAACCAGCAAGTTACGGTTAAAAAACAAAGAATCCTAAATTTTCAATGCCAAATTGCAGTTGACACAAAAATCCTACTGAATAAAGAAGCTAATCCCTTCAATTAAAACACCCCCGCAAGTATATGCACAACTGTCCGCTTAATATGTGTGCTAAGGAAAAAGGGAGGGCATATATGAGAATGAGAAGGACCTGAACTCTGCGAAAAATCAGCCGTCAGATCAGAGAGGCTGAAGTTCCGAGGAATTTGACCTAATAACCCAAATGTAGAAGCGTCTGCATCAACAAGTGGATCATTGAGGGATTGGCTGCTGGAATCGTTGCTGAAAGACGCAATGGAGGCATCTCCAACTGTTAAATGTGCTTCACCACCATACATGTAAGGAGCACAGTTTGAATATGCAGTCTCAGATTTGATCATTCCTTGCATCATAGGCATATTTGTCGCCTGCAAGGAGAGCATGTTTGGTGGAGGATTAACCCTTCTAGAATGGGTTGAAAAGTCCACAGAAGAAGGTATATTTGTGTTAAGTGCTGAGCCTCCATTGATGTAAGCACTTGATTGATTTGAGTCCTTAGGAGCAAAGCATAATTGTTGCTGATTCACTGTTGAAAAAATTGATGTCAGTTGCAATGTTAAACCATTCCCCAACTCAATACTTCCCTGCAGTATCCAACCAATAGAACATAATAGCCTCAAGCAGAACACAAATCTTTGGAGACATTTCATAGTTGTGACTTAAAAGGATAATGAATCTAGATGTTAGAAATGTTTTGACTCATTAAAGCTTGAATGAAGGGATGCGTGAGATGGTGAAACAGGACTATCAAAGTTCAAACGAAATCTTGGTCCATCTAAATAATTCAACATGTATCCTAAGAAAAAAATTAATGCAGCTAGTATTCACCGTTAGAATTGAAAGATAAGTTTCAATGTAAGAAATAAGAAGTCGCATAAAAAAAAACCTAAAGACAATTTTTGACACTTTATTTCCTGAATAGAAAATGTAGTTCAACAATGATGAGCTCTCTTATAAATATGATCATATGATATCTATGGAAAATGAAAGTAGATCTACCTCCAAAACATATCTTACTTGATGGAACATGAGAGCCATTCCTGTTTTGGACGGAGGCAACTCTGGTTGGATGCGTTTGACGCATGTGGTGTACCTGCTGCTCAAGCAGCTTGTTATATTCCATTATCTGGTGCTTCACCATGAGTCTCAGATAATATGCCTTAAAAAAATCCCGATTCTCTTCTTCAAGCTTCTGCCAAACTGTCAAACATAAGTAGACACATTACTTTAATCATCATAGAAGTAATTGCTGATATTCATTACAACACTTAGTCTAAGTAAGAGATCAAGATACCAGAACCAACTCTGAACTAAGAGAACTACCCGATCAGGTATAATAGTTTCAAGCAAACCCGAGAAGTGTTAAGGTTACCTAGTTCTGTAAAACCGGGTTCGATCTTAGCCTGCTCCAGTAGAGTGTCCATAACTTCTTTCTGGTTCATGTAAAGCTGGAGGCATCGTTCTATTAAATTCTGAACCTGCAAAAAAAGAACAGGCCAGAAAGAAATTATGCACATTTTTTAATAGAAATTTACACACCGAAGCTTAGGAAAGACAATCTGTATGGCATTCTTAAAGACGACACAAAGATACAATCTGTAAAAAATGCAAATGAGTGTAACTTTCAAGAGAAACATGAAAACTCCTTACAAAATGTAAAGTGTTGTTTTTGTTACCAGTTGTATATCTTGAGGCGATATCCTTCTCACTGTTAAACTTGACATCACTGAAATATTCGTAGAAGCGATCCTGTTCTTGTCAGTGGAAGAAATTTTTCAGTATCTTGTTCCTGTCAGAATAACAAATCTAGTCCGACAACAAAAAAGATAAAACATTTAAAATATCTAAATTCATATTTGTTGGAAAAGAAAGTGTTATATCATAACCTCATATTAAATATGAAAACTGAGAAAAAAAAAAAAAAAAGAGCATCAACTAATTCCTCACAGTTTTTGATATCCATTTGACCAAAACCCTATTGCCGAAAACTCGAAAACGATAGAGACAGATGGAGAATTTGCATATAAGAGGCACACTCAAAAGAATGAAAGAAAAAAACCATTAGGAAAGAACAAATTGCGGTTATACAAGAATCTCGAGAGAGAACATCAAAATCATAGATTTTTCCTACAAAAATGAAATCAGCGACAAAAACCCAACAGATGAACATGGATTTAAGAGGAGGAGGTTAATCGGATAGAAAAACCATTTAACAAAAAAATAAAAAATAATAATAATCAACTCCGACAAAGACCAACAAAAAACGGAAATAGAAAAAAAGAAAAGAATATCGATCTGTGAAGACAAAACCTCATCATCGTACGAGAAACCTTACCGAAATCTCGACTCGAATCCGAAAGAAAATCGTCGATAGAGAAAGAGGAACCGACCCTCACCTTTTTTTTATCGTAAGGGAATTCCTCTTTCCTTCTTTGATTTAATATATATATTCTGCCTAATATTAATGGTACGATGGTAATAACTAATAACTATCAAATTTAGACTAAATTTGTCTGGGCTATACAAACCACATGCGAAATTTCATTTCATTAGTATAATTTAGTTCAGATTTTTATTTCCTTTTTCTCTTTTAACAAAGGGTTGAATTACACTAAAAGGCAAAAAATGCACTTTCAACTTTTGAGACACTTTTTTATATACTGTTCATAGGTATGAAAACCCAATTTTATCCTTCTTTTTTCTTCACCTCTTTTTTCTCTTACGCTTCTTTTTTCTTCATCTCTCTTTGCTCTCACATCTCTTTCTTTTACATCTCACCTTAAACCAATAAAAATCATATCTCTCTTTTACCCCCACTTGATTTGTTATCTATTTTTTTTATAATGTGAAAGACATAAAATAATTTTCTTAAAACACTATATGATAATTCTATTTTTCCAACATTTTAAGATCCATTTTGCTATAGTTTTGATGTGAAACAAGAAATCTACTTGTAAATATCAAGAACTACATCTACACATGACATCCACACGTGACCATCCACACATGGCCATCAGTAAAGTATTATCCACACATGACCATCCACACTAGAAAATCAAAAATTAGAGTGAAATAAATATTACTCCACTTGATTCGTTTTCTATTTTTTTTATAATGTGAAAGACATAAAACAATTTTCTGGAAATAATATATGATAATTCTATTTTTCTAACATTTTAAGATCCATTTTGCTATAGTTTTGATGTGAAACAAGAAATCTACTTGTAAATATCAAGAACTACATCTACACATGACCATCCACACATGACCATCAGTAAGGTATTATCCACACATGACAATCCATACTAGAAAATCAAAAATTAGAATACAATAATTATTACCCCTTGATTTGTTTTCTATTTTTTTATATAATGTTAAAGACATAAAACAATTTTCTGGAAACAATATATGATAATTCTATTTTTTCAACATTTTAAGATCCATTTTGCTATAGTTTTGATGTGAAACAAGAAATCTACTTGTAAATATCAAGAACTATATCTACACATGATCATCCACACATGACCATCCACACTAGAAAATAAAAAATTAGAGTAACATAAAATATTACCCCACATGATTTGTTTTCTATTTTTTTTATAATGTGAAAGGCATAAAACAATTTTTTGGAAACAATATATGATAATTCTATTTTACCAACATTTTAAGATTCATTTTGCTATAGTTTTGATGTGAAACAAAAAATCTACTTGTAAATATCAAAAATTATATCTACACATGATCATCCACATGTGACCATCCACACATGACCATCAGTAAAGTATTATCCACACATGACCATCCACACATGACCATCCACACTAACAATACGAGATTCTTATCTGTCTACACACAATTGTCAACGGTTTCATGTCCACGTCGATCTCGATTTCATATGTTTAGATTTTTTGTTTTTTTTTCGAATCAAAACTATAGCAAAATAGATCTTAAAATGTAGAGAAAAAAAATTATAATTCATTGTTACCAAATAAATTGTTTTATGTCTTTCACAATATAAAAAAATAGAAAATAAATCAAATGGGGTAAAAGAGAGAGATGTGAGAGAGATGAGTAAAAAAAAAGAAATCTAAAATAAATAAGGAATGGTTTAAACGGAGAGAGTAAAAAAGAGAGAGAGAGAGAGAAGCGTAGGAGTGAAAGGGTTTAGTTATAGAAGGGTAAGAAGGTAAAATTCAGCACCAAAAGTGCCTTAAGAGTTAAAAGTGTTTTATCATGTAATAGAGAAGTCATAAAGTGCCTTATAGTGTAATTGTTCCTTTAACAAAATCATGCTGCATATCGTCTTCATTCACTAGTTGATTTTTTTTTATTTTTACTGACTAACTTTTTTAAAAGAAAATATTTTGAAATTTAAGAAAATTGTTTTTATCTAAATTTTACAATATGAATACCTAATGATTATAGATAAAACTGTCAATTTTTGTAATAATTTGTTTATTTAACCCGTTTTACAGTGAACTAAAATATTATTCGGATTAATCCGCAAAAACTTATAATTTTGAAAACATAAATCTAATATGCATCGTTAAATGACTCTAGTTTTTGTGGTTAGTCTACAAACTCTTTTTAAAAAATAGTTTTTTTATGTCTAACTTTTTATAAAATTAGTAAAATATTTTTCAATTTTTGTTTTGATATATATTCAAATAAAATATAATAAATTATAGTGAAAAATATAACAAGATTTTGAATATATATTTTTTTTAATATATATGAATTGATTATTATTTTAAAATATATAGTATTAAAAATAAATAACAAATTAAATAATAATAACATATTTAATGCAAAATATATATTTTCCATGTTCTAATCAATAATTTAAAAAGACTATTATATCCTTTGCTATTTCAATTATTCTTTGTTATTTGTAATGACATTTCATGTATAACTTACAAACCAAAGTTTATTTTTAAAAAAACCTCTTCTTAAATAATATTATAGAGATGAAATCTCATTTAAAACCATGAGATTTGGGTGTTTATTTTTATTTTTAAAAAAAAACTCTATCAAAACATCTTCAAATCACTAAAAGTCCCCTAAAACTCACTAATTCAATAACAGTGAATTTGAACGTTTATTTAGAAATCACTAGTTCAATAACATGAGATTTAAAAAAACTTTTAAAAATTCATGTTTGAATAACATAGGATTTGTGATTTTAATACAAATCACTCCAAATGCTAGATTGAATATATCCCCTAAATAAGAATTCAAATAGTCACGAAACAATTAAGATATACAAGTCCTTTTCGCGAAAATAACAGAATTAAGATATACTCCATCTGTTTCATTAAATCGGGTTGGTCCGGTCTGAAACATGCAAAACCCGCGTATATTTGAATCCAGTCCGATATGAAAAAAACCATGCCTAAATTCTAAAATCCGGTCTGATCCGAACATGGCTATAGGATTATTCTGGGCTTTTTTGGGCTTTTTATATGTATACATCGTATAGAATTATCACTGAAAATCTATTGATCATGATTTTAAAAATATGAAGTAAACATGAATGAATGATAATGTAACCTGGATCACAAAACGTAAATTCATCTAACCAAATGTGTGTACAAATTAATGATTCAATGTGTCTAAGTAAAAAAACGATTTCTATAGTTCTTCAATACATGTGCACCAATACTAAATGTAAACTATGAGATTTATATGACACAACTAGAAAATTAGGATTTTTGATCAATGAAAAATATATAGAAAATATTTCATATTTAATTCAATCAAAATGTTTATTAAACTATATTAAGAATATTAATTATTTTAGTTCCGTTAGGATCGGTTAATTCGGATTGAACACCCCAATCTGAAGCGAAACCAAATCGGACTACCCATTTTGAGATCGCTAGATTGTCTTCATAAAGAAATCTTTGAATTTGAAAATATAGGTAGTACAAATTAGAAAAAAGTGTTGCAAAAAATAGCACTTTATAAATTTTATATAGTATTTTACATAGTTTTTTAGCACTTAATTTACTGTTTCTAGTTTTTTTAGCACTTTTATTACTATTTATGACTATTTTGTCCATGTACACTTGTACAGTATGGTGTGTACGCTTGTGTACAGTACACGGGTAGACAGACGAAGAGGTATTTTTGTCATTTACACGCTAAAAATGCTAAAATTGTAAAAAAAAAATTAAATAAGTGCTAATCTCTGCAAATATGTCTAGAAAATATATTAATCCAGAATATTTGGATGCGGATAGAAGAATAACATAGCACTTTCGATTTTAAAATGACTTTTTAAGTCGAATATCCTCAGAAGATCTAAGAATTCCAAATTCTAAATGTTAAAGACCTGTTTCGTGAGTGAAACAAATCTCTCCAAGGTTCATGAAGAATAGAAAAAGCTACGTATTTATTATTTGAAAACAAAACACATTTGGATTGGTGTTTTTGCCCTATAAGGATCTGTTTTAACAAAATCCTATGACAGAAAAGCTTAAGGGGGAAAAGGAACATGTTCTTGAATCACTACGTATCAAGAACCTGGAAACTCGAGTTACTAGTAGAACGGAAGAGTGGATTACCTGTAATCCAGAGAAATATCTGCAACGGTTATTACGGTTATCGACGAGGCCTTTCATCCCGCTAAGAAGTCACCATTGTGGTCATCATCGCTATCGATGTGGTCAGCAGAAGAATTAGCAAGCAATCTCATACGGTTGATGAGGAAAACATTATAATAGTAACTAAGGAGATCCTTCTCACTTTTCCTTGGGAAAGCCTTGGAAGCAGATTCCCAAAATCCTTCACTATTTGACAAAGGATTATTTTTCACAAGAGCTTCGAACCTTTGCCCTTCTTTGGCCGTCCATGATTTTGATACGACTTCACCCATTTGATCAAACTTCCAAGTATAGAAAGCACGGTCAATATCTTTTTCTAGAAGCTCCCGTGCTTCTTTAATGTGTTGTTTTATGCAGTTGGTTGATCTTGGAGAAGCACAAGAACAAGAGTCGGATCTTCCTTGGGCGACTTTTTTGTAGTGAACTTTCTTCTTTAGGCTATATGTTGGCCACACACCACTTCCCAGCCATCTAAGAGTGTCGGAATCTCCGGGACTACCATAAAATTTGCCCTTCTTGGTAGGGGCAATCCAAACCGGAATTTCAGCCTGGAAACCAGGACCAATTGGGATAAATGGTCCGGTTTTGCTTGAGCCAGGGGCTACATCTTTGAAAATCTTCACTCTAACATCTTTAGGGGCTACATCTTTGAGAGTCTTCACGCTAACATCTTTACGGTTTGGTGGGTTTGAAGCATCAGCAGTTTGTCGTGAAGAAAAGCAGGGATGTGAGGAAGGAACACAAGATTTCAGTTTTTGGCGTTTCTTCTCAAAGCTTGAATCATTCGTATTCTCTAAAGACTTTCCAGGAGCTGTAGAGACTGCACCATCACTCCAAGGCTGTTCCAATGTCCTTTTGCTCTGGCAAGAGATAGAGATAACCATCAGAGCCACCGAGACAATGTCTTTTGGCTGGGAAAGAGAGGAATCTCTAACATTGGCATGCTCATAAGGAGTCACCAATGTTTTATTTCCATCTGATCTTTTATGTCTTACTGACAAACTCTCGCGAGCTGTCCCAACTCTACTTAAACAAGGCGAATAAAATCCAAAAGTATGACTTTTCTCAAGCATCCATCAGGAGTCCGCTTGAAGGCAGAATAATTCTGCCTTCATTGACCAGATATAAAACTGTAGGGATGGATCTAAAGTCAAAGAATGTATTACCTGGACACGCCTGTCAGGGCCATGTTTTGCAGCGCCACCAGAAGAATCTCCTCTGCCTATTAAATTCTCTGGAGGCATTGTGAAAAAGTTTAATTAAAACTATCATGTTATCTTATTCTACATCTCATTCTGAATCTACGAGATCAAATCTGTAGCCACTATATATTCAAGAACTTGAACGTTTTATTCTCAGAATTTTCTATTGGCACTATGTTTCTGGTTCGTGTTCGCCATAGTGCAACACTCGTGGTGGTGAGTAGGATCCTGGCAAGGAGTTCCCTACAAGCTCATCATCACAGGTAAGGCACTGGGCCATAGACCCAGTGATTATTGTTTAAAACCGTGGGGAACAACGGACTATCCGAGTTTACGGCCTTGCCTCAGGTTTCTTCTACCACTTGGCTAACCCATGTGGCTTTTTATTCATCAAATATAGCTAATGTTCTGGCTAATACATACCAGATTTTTCCGAAGAACAGTTGGTCAGCTTCTCGGGAATGGTGCATGGCGTTGATACACTTTTTGATCTAATCACTTCCCTTGCCCTCTTGATAGCCAAACCAGTCTAGAAAGAGAACGAGTCACCAGGTATATTTTCATGGTCATTTAATTGAAAGTAAGAAAGCAATAAGTAGAACACAATACAAAAATAAAACTGTGGATGTCTTCAAATTCATTGTGTAAATGGAGATACAGCAGTATCAATAGGTATACCAATAGCATACCTTGTAAGCGTTCAAGGATTTGGAGATAATGCTCTCAAGTACATCTGGATGCAATTCAAAATACTCCGTCAGGTACTCCTGGACTGATTGGTCAACAATTTCCCTGACATATGGATTTCCTAATCTCGTCTTCCAGATAGTAGGAGACAAAATATTAGTGCGAACAATTAATTAAAGAAAGCCGCAAAATTGGACTGCTTGCTGAACAGATTTCATTGCCAAAGAAGAGGATCACAATCTCTACGGTCTTACGTACCTGTGTTTGACCTTCAAACTCAGGATTTGGAACAATGACTGAGACAATGCAAGTCAGTCCCTCCCTAACATGTTCCCCACTGAAGGTAATATCCTCGTCCTGAACAAATTGCCAGCAAAATATATAACCATCAGTTATATGAAACATCGGAAATGCCTCCCTGATACTGGTAACATAAAATGCTTAAATTAATGCAAAAGAAAGCAGTATATTGTTTTATTGTCTTTGAAATTATGGAGGTGCTGAGAACGTTTTCAGCAAAGCCTACGATGCTGCAGATATGAAACTACTCAAATTCGAGGGGAATATATCAGCAAATGGTTCATGCAGCTTTTCGTGAAAAATGAAGCATAATTATGATAGCAACAAACATTCAAAACCAAAGAGAAATAGAGTCGCACAGACAAAACTGGTAAGTGATGTGACTGGTGTTATACCTTGACAACCTTCGACTTTTTCGCAAGGCTGTTAAGAGTTCTTGTTATTGAAGCTTTCACACCATCTATGTGTGTTCCACCATCAATGGTTCGGATGCTATTGACATACCCTATCATTGTGTCTGAATATCCATCTACGCACCTGGTACAACAACATTGGATCATATCAATAGGATCTTGTTCAGAGTACCTACAAGGCTACAACATCCACAAATATCAACATACAATAGTAGGAAAAGGGACACACCATTGAAGCGCAATGTCCATGGTGATACCATTGATCTCTTTTCTGAAAGCCAGCACATCATGAAGTGGTTTCTGAAGAGAAGCAATCAGTGAATAATTTCAAAATAACAAATAGCACTCAGCATATCTGTCCACCACATTTCATTTTGGCATTTTCCAACATACAAAAATCTGACACGCTTCATACAACTGTACAGAAGTTACTCTGGAAGCAAAGTCTCACCTTATCAGCATTTAGCCAACTAATATATTGACTTGAGCCTCCAGCATAAAAACATTCTTTAAAAAGGTTGTTTTTCGGGTCGGTATCTTCCATTTCCAGAGAAAATGCAGCCTGCACACATTAACATAGAGCACTTAGTAAAGGCAATCTCTATCCCAATCCAAAATCCATCATGAACCTACTAAACCAATCCTTTTACTCTTGAAGTAAAACAAAAAGTTCAAACAAATATAAGCAAGATATGTTTGTTTTAGTAAGCAATATAAGCAAGAGACTATTAAAAAAAAAAAAAACCTTGATTTGCCAATCTTACCAGTTTTATATCTTGCCCTGATACCCTTCTTACAGTTCCACCATACATTGCTGAAATTTACGAAACAGATGTTTATTCCTGGCAGGAAGCAGCAGTAGAATAGGGTTGAGACACAAAAACTTAAGAAGTATGCAACAATGAACAAGGACAATTCTATGTCACTACATCAGATTAAACTCCAAACATTAAGACAAGAAATGCAATAGAACAAACCCTGAAACCAATTATAGCTTTAAGAACAAAAATCTTGCAGTAACAAACGATATCCAGATGAATCAGTTAAAGAACAGACCAGCCAGAAGTTACTGCTACGTTTACAGTGAATTGATTCAGAAAATGTGTATAAAAAAAGCATCCGATAATCAGTTGAAGCATTCCTTAAGAAGGATGTTTCGATTTTCAATTGGCCAAAATTAGGTTTCTCAAACAAAACCCTATCTACATACAAAAGCTCGATGATGACGAAAGAAGAGACAAGTGACTAAACCGATTCTATGCAAGTTTTCTGGAAAATCGCATCAAAATCACAATGTTTCCATCATCCACAATAATAATAAAAATTTATTGATAAACAGAGCAAAATCAAATCGAAATTTAAATAATGGATCAAATCGATTTCTAACAAAGAACACGCGCAACAAATCGAACACAATAACATATTCGGTAGTTCTTAATTAAATCAACCGAGAGAGATTAGACGAAACTAAGAGAACTTACATAAACCCTATCGGTAACCCCTCGAATCCGAAAAATATGCGAGAGAATCTGGAGATCGAGATCGAGAGAGAGAGAGAACCTACCTTACTTTTGTTAATCATCAGCGATGTCCCTCCTGAATTAAATTGTTCATTTTCAAGAAAATTATGAAACCGTCAGTTATTTATACGGACAAACATCGAAAATATGGAGACAAGCACACCTCCATGGTCTGCGGCAACAAACAAAAAAAAATATATATATATCATCGACATAACTAACTCTTGCACATGGTAATTGGGCTTCGGCCCGTTAAAGAAGATCCTCAAATATGCTGCTACTTATTAATGGGCTGAAACCCATTTATATTTATGCTGGTCAAATTACTGGGCGACGCCCATAAAAACTAGGCGTGTGCATTAGGGTACCCGTTCGGGTTCGGGTCGGTTCTTTCGGGTATCGGGTCTTTCAGGTATAGGGTTGAAGGACCCATTCGGGTATTTATAAAATTCGGTTCGGGTTCGATTCGGTTCCGAGTACCCGAAATATAGGAAAAAAACTAAAAAAATGCTAAATTTGAATAAAATTTAATTGATTTGAAAATATAGGAAAAAAAGGAAAGAATATTATATATTTGATTTGAAAATATGTTTATCTGTTAATAATTAAACCGTAGTTTTGTAAATATGTACTCAAATATTCTTAGAAACAAAGACATAATGGATTTAGAAATTTTTGTATTTAGATGGATTTAGAAATTTTTGTAAGATTTATAAATATTTGTAAAATTTACGTATTTTAAATCTAACATGTGGATTTTAATTAGTATTTGTAAATCCGTAAGTTTTACTTCGGATTTGGGTGTTTGTATTTTTAAATTGGAAATTCATCCAAATTCACTAAAATCTATTGTAAAATCAAATTCATAAGTAAATCCGTAAGATTGAATAACACGATTTAAATTAGTATTTATAAATAATGGAACCAATTACACTGGATTTGAACATATATTTTAAAATCATAGAACTAATAACACTAGATTTGGTTGAGATTTTCAAATCAATTAAAATTTATGAACCAATAAACCCTCCTAAGTAAAATATAAAAAAAAACATGATATGATCTGCTTATTGTCAATTAGTTTTGAAATAACAATTTATGAACAATAGTTTTGTAAACATGTATTTATATATTTTTAGAAATACCAAACTTAGACATACCTTATGATTTTGAAGAAAACAATCAACACATCATTAATTATGCTCCTAGATGTAACAGGATTTCTCTGCCTTAGGGGGTTGGTGTCTACAATAAAATCCATATGATATATTTATAGTAAAAATACTAAAACCCTAGATGCATCTCAAAATAATAAGTACATAAATTGTTGGACTTAAAACTATTATTAGGCCCAATTTTTTATCAATCTAGATAATCTAGCCCATCTATTATTTCTTATTATATAAAATTGTATCTCTCGCCGTGAATGTGACACGTAGGATAATTTTCAATCACGATATTGTGATACTTGTCACGGTTGTTAATTTAGATCTTGACATGTGTCAATTTAATTTATTTTTTAAAGTAAAAATAAATTAAAGTAAATATTAAAAAATGTTAAACTAAAAAAATACAATTTTATTAAAAATGAATTTAAGTAAATATTAAAAAATTGTAAACTAAAAAAGGCAATTTTACAAAATATATATATATATATATATCGATTCATAATCCTAATAAGTAAATAGAAAAAAAAAGTAGTTATGCTTTTTTTTTTAATCATCTGAGTTTATTCAATTGAGAAAAAGCTCCATGACAGAGCATAACAGAGGTTTCAAAAAGACTTTTTGATGTGTTGATTGTTCTCTTCAAAATCATAAGGTATGTCAAAAAGACTTTTTGATGTGTTGATTGTTCTCTTCAACACGACTATCAAAACATAATCTCAAGTAGTGAAAGTTGTTTGCCTTGTGGACCTTCGCTTCCCTTGCTTTTGTTTTGAAAGACTTCCTACTTTAGGATGGGCTTATGATGATTCTTATGTATGGATCTTACATAATTTGAACATTCAAAAGCGTAAAATAGCATTACAATTTTCCATCATGACTTGTTAGAGCACCTTTTTCCCAATGGTTAGCAACTTTCCTTATGATTCGGGGTCAAGACATATATATGATATATTTTCAGGTGGCAGTGTTCAAGTTTCCTACGGTTAAAGATGCTGCAGACGTGGCCATTGCCACTATGATGTCTGGAATACAGGTTAGACCTCTGCTTCTGAATGATATGATTTAAAAGTTTTATTAGACCCTTCTCAGCTTTACCTTTATCCCCATCAGGTGTCAAGACTGGAGCTCCTTGATGAGGTTCAAATAAGGGCTCTTAATATGGCAAACGGGAAAAACTTGAATGAAGCTCCAACTCTGATGTTCGAATTCATAGGGACAGGTGATGCTTCATCATACTTCTCTTGTATCTTCAGTTTTATTTGATCACAAAATTCTCATGCTCAATCTTGCCACTAGACACATAGAGAGGGAATCATTGTCTTTTAGCTGTCCTAATCATTTATGCACGTGAGCAGACTCGAATTGTTCAGCAGATTGCTTCTAAACACAATGGATCAGACTTTGTGTTCGCAGAAGAACCTGAAGCAAAAAAGGAACTCTGGAAGGTAATTCGCAGTCCCAATCCCAACCCTTCCATCATAAAATTAAAATGAGGAGCAGAAAAGAGCCAAAATATGTACTTGGTTTTGTTGTAATGTGTTCTTGCCAGTGTTCTATTTTGATATTTTGACTATCCTGGTCATGAGATACTACCAAATGTGTAGATTAAAAATTTCTGGATATTTTCTTTGTAGAAAATGAGGCTATGCTCAAGAAAATACTCTACATTGGTGACTCTTCTATTTGCTTATAATAAGATTAAGTTACCCTTCTCTGGCTCTTTATGCAGATAAGAAAGGAGGCGATGTGGGCTTACCAAAGGCGTTTATCTAATATTATGCCTTTGTGTTACAGTCTAGTACTTGTGATTTGAATGTGTTTTTGGTTATGTCATTGAAGTATCTATATGGAGAAGGAACTGGGGATAGAAGCACTGCAAACTATGAAGAGAATCAAGAATGTGTTGGACCCAAATGATATCATGAATCCGGGAAAGCTAATTCCTCCTCATGTGTGTTTCTAAAAAATGCCTTAGTGTATTTCTTCAGGTGATATGTGGTCAGTGAAACTCCAAAATGATTTTTGTTTGTTCTTGTGGGTAATAATAATAAGAGGGAAGAGAATGTTAATTGTTATGTATGTAATACTTTATCGTTGGTCTCATATTGTTTCTCCTTCTGTATAAATCCAAAGTTTCATTTAAATACAAAACAGTTGATGCAATTGTTTGCATCATATCGCGTTTACGTGCTAACAAGTGGTATTCTAATATAAAGAGGAGAGCGACGTGTTGTGTATCTTTGTATCTTTAAGCATTAGAGACAAACAAAAATATTGGGGGTATTTTCCGATCTAAATTCTTAAATTCTAAATCGATTTAGAAGAACTGAGCAAAAAANAATCTCAAGCTTAATCCGAAAATATTTAAATATTTATTCCACTGATGATAGTTTTGGGTTTCCCTTGTTTGTTTAGTTACAAATTTCTAAAAAAAAAAAAAAAAAAATGTTGTCTTTTTACGATGTTCATATTCAAGAAAGCTAGTATGAAATTTCTATGTTGACAAGGAAAAAAAAGATAATAAGTTCTCTTCGCTGACGACAGTTTCTTCTTCTGTAAGGCTACCAAATAGAAATGTGAAACTATTTTGCACATACTTGAGTTGTACGGGTCAGTGTCTGGACAACAAATAAATTTCGGTAAATCTTCCTTACAATTCGGTCACACAGTAAATGAGACGGTACAAAATGAGACTAAACATATACTAGGAATTCACAGCATAGGAGGCATGGGTTCAAACCTAGGCCTCCCGGAGAGTCTCGGAGGAGCCAAAAGTAAGATCTTTAATTTTGTCGCGGAGAGACAATGTAATAGAATTAATGGATGGACCTCAAGGTTCTTATCCAAAGGGGACAAAGAGGTTTTAATTAAATCAGTGGTATCAGCAACGCCAACTTTTGTTATGTCGTGTTTTCGGTTACCCAAATCTATAACAGCAAAATTAACTAGTGCGGCGGCGCGATTCTAGTGGAGTTCAAACGGAGAACAAAAAAGAATGCATTGGAAAGCATGGAAGAAACTATGTCGACGCAAAGCGGAGGGGGGTATGGGCTTCTGGGCTGTCAAGGATTTTAACACATCACTTCTGGCAAAACAACTGTGGCGATCGATTAATATATAAACCGGACTCCTTATTTGCCCGGGTTTTCAAGGGTCGATATTATCGGAATGCAGACCCCTTAGACCCTATACGATCTTACTCCCCATCATATGGATGGAGGAGCATTGTTTCAGCTATACCTCTGGTCAACAAAGGGCTAATTAAAAGAGTTGGATCAGGCTGTTCTATCTCAGTATGGAATGACCCGTGGATACCTTCTTCTCAGCCGAGGTCAGCAACTTGCAAGGGTTATAATTATTATCCGAATCTAACGGTCAATCATCTTATTGACCCAGTGACTCAGACGTGGAATATGGCATTATTGAACGCGATCATTGATCTGGAAGATGTGACGATCATACAGAGCCTTCCCATTAGTAGCACCTACAAACCATACTCTTCTGGATGGCACTTCACAAAATCGGGAAAATATACGGTGAAATCGGGTTATCAAATTGAACAATCAGACACAAATATCGGTCACACAAATTATTATGGTCCAGACGTGACGAATCTACAGGCTCACACTTGAAAGCTGGCGTACTCCCCGAAACTACGACATTTTATTTGGCAAGCTATTTCGGGTTGCCTCGCGGTCTCAACAAACTTGCGAAGTAGAGGCATTGATTGTGATACACAATGTGCAAGGTGTGGTTCGGAAACTGAGACTATCAATCATGTACTATTCGAATGTCCTCCGGCCTTACAAACATGGGCACTCTCTAAGATACCGACGACGCAAGGAGTGTTTCTATTGTCATCTGTTTTTGCTAATTTTGATCATCTTTTCTGGAGACTACCTCCGGATAATCCGGATACCAGCTTCCCTTGGATAGCGTGGTATATTTGGAAAGCAAGAAATGATAAGGTTTTTTCAAATGTGGACAGAGGTCCACAAGAAATTCTACAGCAAGCAGAAACGGAGGCGCTGACCTGGGAATTGGCCCAGAATAGTGACCATGACACTATAATCAAAAATGGTGCCCCTAATATAGTGACGACTTCGACTTACGAAGGCTGGCGGTGCTACATTGATGGAGCCTGGAAAGAGACGGATAGGTTCTCCGGATTAGGCTGGTATTGCTTTCAGGAAGGCGGCGAAGAGACTATAATGGGAGCCAGAAACCTGCGACGTAGTATCTCCCCCCTCCATGCAGAATTGGAAGCACTCATCTAGGCCATGCATTGCTTGAGTGCAAACTAGAAGACGGCAATAACTTTTGCAACAGACCGCTCCGAGTTGGTGAAGATGGTGTCTACACCCGAGGATTGGTCTGCTTTTGCATTACACCTAGAGGAATTCATGAAGAGTAAGGAGGCCTTTACTTTTTTTCTCAATCTCGCTCATCCCACGCGCAAACAACACAAAGGCAGACAAACTAGCAAGAAGTGCTCATGTCTACCCAGTAGATATTACTTTTGTAAACTGTGTACCACCGGTTTGGATTTCTGAATCGTTATAGGTATCTATGATGTTGACAAAA